>PVKS010040961.1:0-16322 GCA_004027875.1 Aplodontia rufa
CTTGATATTGCAATTACCCCCAGGAGTGCCCCCCCATTACCCTCCCTTATCCCACCCTTTCCCTTCCCACTATATCTCTAAAAAAAGTATTAAGTTGTAAAGCATTACATCTTATCTGGATTTAACACCAAGGAAACAATCAAAAGAGTCAAGAGGTTTCCTACAGAAATGGAGAGAATCATGGACTATGATTCCTCAGACAAGGGTCTCATATCCAGAATCTATAAAATCCTCGAAAACGTCCTTTGGTTTTTTGAGAGTGGCTTATTTCTCTTAGCATGGTATCCTGCAGTTTTATCCATTTGCCAGCAAATAACATAATGTCATTCTTCCTCATGGCTGAGTAATACTTCATTGTGTGTATATATCACAGATTCTTTGTCCATTAATCAGCCGGAGGGAACCTGGGTTCATTCCAAAGCTTAGCTATTGCGAATTGTGCTGTTATGAACATAGATGTGACTGTATCACTGTAATATGCTACTTTTAGACTATCCCAAGGATTGGGATAGCTGGGTCAAATGGTGGACCCATTCTAGTTTTTTGAGGAATCTCCATACTGCTTTCCAGAGTGGTTGTTCCAGTTTGCAAAGCCACAATTTATAGGTGTACACTTTTCCCCACGTACCCACCAACATTTATTGTTCATATTTCACCTCACTGTAGTGAGGTGAAATCTCAGTGTACTTCTTTTTTTTTTTAAAGAGAGAAGGACAGTGAAAGAGAGAGAGACAGAGAGAATCAAGTTTTATTCGGTTTTTCACATGGGTTTTGTTGCTGTGATACTTAGTTGTGTACGTGGGTGCTGGGGTTTGAACCCGTGTACTTGTACATGCTGGGCATGCGCATAACTGCTGAGCCACGGCTCCAACATCTCAGTGTACTTTTAATTTGAATTTCTCTAATTGTTAGAGATGTTGAGCTTTTTGTCATTTATTTGTTGATCAATTGTATTTCATCATTTGAGAAGTGTCTTTTTAATTTTTTTGCCCATTTATCTTTTGGGTTATTTGATTTTTTTTGGTGTTCAGTTTTTTAAGTTCTTTGTATATCCTGGATATTAATGCCCTGTTTGAGGTGCAGGAAAGCAAAGACTTTTTCCCAATCTGTAGGTTCTCTCTTCATGCTCTTAATTGATTCCTTTGTTGTGAGGAAGCTCTTCAATTTGATGTAATCCCATTTCTTGATATTTGCTTTCAGTTCTTGCACTTTGAGTGTTTTGTTTAGGAAGTCAATTCCTGAGCCAATGTGTTGGAGTGTTGGGCCTGCCTTTTCTTTAATAGATTCACAGTTTCTGGTCTAATTCTTTTTTTTTCCATTTTTTTAATTGAGAAATTTATTATTGAACAACCATGCAAGTTTTTAACAAAATAATATAAAATGTGTATAGATTCTGGATATTAGATTTACCCCCAGGAGTGCCCCCTCAATTACCCACCCTTATCTCTCCCTCCTTCCCACAATATCTCTAAAAAAGTATTAGGTTGTATAACATTACACCTTATCTGGATTTAACACATGATTCTAGACCACCTTTCTCAATGGCCAGGGTCTAGATCCAGCCACCACAGATGAGTGGAGACATTCATCTGGTCTAATTCTTAAGTCTTTGACCCATTTTGAGTTGACTTCTGTGCAGGGTGTGAGATAGAGATTGAGTTTCATTCTACTGCATCTGGATTTCCAGTTTTCCCAGAACCATTGTGAAAGAGGCTGTTTTTTTCCAACTTATGTTTTTGGCTCCTGCGTTGAGTATGAGGTAAATGTAATTATGTGGGTCTGTCTCAATGCTTTCTGTTCTACTCCATTGATCTTCATGTCTGTTTTAGATGAAAAATAATAGTATATTGTTTTATATTCTGTATTTAAAAACTGTAAGTATACATATACACATATATATCTCTTGCATACATGATTTTATGAAATTTAAATATCACTGTGCTGAACTAATCTGTGTACCCCCCTCCAATATATATAGGCTGGATCTTTAATCTCTCATACCTCAGAACTTGACTATATTTGGAGATAAGGACTATGGAGAGGTAGTTAACATAATGAAGTCACTAGGGTGGACTCTAATTCAATATGCCTGTGTGCTTATGAAATTAGGATGCAGTCATACAAGAGAGATGGCCAAGTACAGACACATGCAGAAGCTGGCCATCTGCATGCCAGGAAGAATGTGTCAGAGGGTATCAACTCCATTAACATCTTCTTCTTGGACTTCCAACCTTCAGAATCATGAGAAAATAAAATTCTGCTGTTCAAGTCACCTACCCTATAAAACTTTATGGCAGCCTTCACGAACTAATACAATTATTATCCAAAACACATTAATCATTATAACAATCACGGAGTTCACATTGAACGGAGTTATCTCTGAGTTAGAGAGAGTGGCTTTTGTCTTAAGGTGATCATCCCATTACGTGACTCCTTCACCAGTTCCAATGCCAAATGACCTTATTTGGGGAGGCTTTAATTTAGATCACATGTTTCGTAGACAGCTCATTTTTTATACGGGCTCATGGTTGCTCTAGCAGACTACACCTTCTAGCATCAGAGTTTAGCTATCCTATTAAGTAAAACAAGTCATCTACGCAGTCTAATTCCACATTCTAGTTGAAATGGTGAGAATAGTTTGTGCACTTTTTCAGCCACACATTGATTGGAGCAGGGTCTGGGGAATTTTTTCCTTTGCATTATTATTATAAGTATTATTTCTGCTACTGATACGATTGGATTTTCATGTTTGTCTGGTTAAAGGGAAAAAGAGAGAAAAATGAAACTTCTGAACAAATAATACCACACAACTCTTCGCAAAACTTCACGTTTCTTAAGTCAAATGGTTACAAGATATAACTAGGTCCCAAGTCAAGATCATTATCTTGACATAGATTCTTTATACAATTGTCTCCCAGTTTATATCAATCACTAATTTGAGAGCTTCCCTCAAGCTTTTCCATGCTATAACATTTGTTTGTGGGGGATCTTGGATAATTTAATAAAATTCTAGATGATAGATAAATTTTATTAACTTAGTAAAAATTGACCAACTCTAAAACCGTGTATGGTAATGAAATAAAATCCTAGCCTAACCAAATCCAGTATCATTCCTTCAAGCTCAAATATGTAGCTAGTACAGTGCACTGAGGTACCACTGGACAAAGCCGGGGGGCTCCCGGGAAGTCTGTTTATTGCTTTTCCTCCATCTCACTGTTCCATTTATAAAGTTTTTTTTTTTTTTTAAGTACTTTATGCCCTCAGATTCCTAGAGCTTTAAGAAGACTTCAAGCATATTTTCTCACTGCAAGTGAATGTTAGCTCTGACCTTGAAAGAATTTGGCAGCAGGACTAGAGCCAAATAAAATAATGAAAGAGGCAACTTGGTCTTCTTACATAATTTCCTCAAGGTTTGCCACTCAGAGGTTGCATACAAAGTTCTCCATATCCAGAATCTCATCCTCAGTTTGGGTAATTGGCCCAGCAGAGGTTATTCCAGGAAAGTGCTAAAGAAATACTTCAGCACAGAGAGCTCCTAGTAGTGCTGTGACTATAAGCAAGTTATTTAACCTGTCAAATACTCTGCTTCCTCATCTAAGAAACTGAGCCTACATCAAAGGGCTCTTGTCAGAGATGAAGAGACCATCTCTATACATCACTTAGCATGGGGTCTGTCACATGAATCTGCTCTGCAAATATTTGTTATCAAGGAATCCAGGCTCTGGCTTTGAGTTAGATGTAATAAACACAGTGTCTCTTCCACTAAGCACAGCGATGACATTGGGACAAAATTCATGCTGCAGCTGTTTAAGGGCTCAGACAGTAAACAGTAGCACTCAGCCTGGGGAAGAATATGAATGACCACTAACACTGTAAGCAGTTTGCTTTTATTTTTCCTTTGTGTTCCTCTGACCTGAACTCAATGCACCAGAAGTGGGTACCAGTAGAGAGATAAAAAGGCCCTAGTGAAACCCGACAGTTGTGGTTCAATCAGTGAAAATGAAACCCGAAATATTCAGTGGAATGTGGATATGCAGCCTGCTGGTTTCTGCCTGGACTGTTTTCAGGGGATTTCCTGCTGTAGGTGGCAGAACTCCTGCAAAACAATCGCTCTCGAGTCCGCAGCACTATGGCGCCAAGAGTAAAGATTCTGGGCAGTACTGTGTTTCTTTTCTCCCTCTCTCTTCTACTGCTTGGCTCCAGATGTGGCATTGATTGAAAAGTACTTAGAAGAATAAGGCAAATAGTCTTTGTTTCTACAGAACCAAAAACAGGAGCACCCCTGACATAAATATTACTGTGAAGGGTGAAGAGAAGTAGGAGCTTGGGAAAACAGCCCAAGAAAATTTTTCGTGAAGTTCGAGACATAAGTCACGGTGTACATATACAACTCCTATACCATTCAGCATATAAAAACCTGTGAGATCTGAATTCTCAGACACACAAGCCAGCACCTAGGGCTCAGGAATGTCACAAGGGGAAAGTATGCAAAAGATGGATCTGAACAGCACTGCAAGGACTGTGAGTTAGGAATTGCGATTGAAATTAAAGCCATCTGATCCCTGGTAAAATATATGTCACATTGAGAAGTTAACAGTCTCAGTCTCATAGGATGATATTCCAAAAATCCAGAATTCAATCTAAACTCTTTTGGCACAAAATAACTGGAAAAATGCCAACTTTAGAAAAAAAATCAACAGATATTAAGGATGGTATGTCACTGATGCCACAACTGCCTGAAAACTATTTTATAGAAGTTCTTATGGAATTTCTTTATCAAGCAATTTTAAATACTTTTAAGACATTTTAAAATAGAATACCTAGCAAAATTAATTAAACAAAAAGAGAAAAACATATAGAAATTAAAAAAATATTTAGGAGTAAAGAAGAAGAATAAATAAAATCACACTGTGTGAGTAGTAGTAGGATGAATATGACTATAGAAAGGGTGAGCAGATTTGAAGATAGAATGAATTATTCAACATTATTCAATTATTCTTTGGGCAACAGACAAAAAAGAAAATTAAAAAAAAATCCAAGGTCTATTGGATAAAAGTAAGAAATATAACTTTTATATCATCAAAATTCTAAAAAATGCAGAAAGAATGTGGTATTAAAAATATTAAAAAATAGTAGTTGAGGACTTTCTTCTAAATGTGAAAGATAGAGTTCTACAGATTTAAGGAAGCACAGAGAACTCAAAATAGGCTAACCTCACAGAAAATCATTGCTTCTGGCTTCATAATCAAATTGCATATAACTAGAAATAAGTCTTATAGAGAGCCACAGAAAAGGACTCATTATATGTAAGTGAACAGCAATTTGAATAACAGATTTCTGATCAACAAGCACAGAGGTCAGAAGGAAATAGTACAGCATTTTTAAATTGCTGACAGAAAATATCAATCCAGAATTCAGTAAAAAATATCCTCTACAATTAAAGGTAAAATGAACTGAACACATCTCAGGTGAAGAAAAATTCAGATATTTGTTTCCAATGAAAGTGCTAGAAAGCATCTTTGAAGGATAGTCTTAAAATAAACATGAGATGGCACCAAAGAAGAAAACTCCTAGAACATCAAGAATGAAGAAAAAACCCAACAACAAATAACGTAAATTGTTGGGTAAATTTATCGTATTATTATTAGCCTCTTGGGAACTGCACAATATATTTAATGATTAAAATAAAATCTATAAAATGGTCATTGTATTAGCCTGTTATTTCTCATTGGTTCCTAGCATTGAATTTCTAAAATCCTTACAATTTTCTTGAACATTAGGTGGGCCTTTGTCACTCCTGAGCTCCTTTGAATTATGCCTGATAGTTCAGTTAATCGTGGGACTTGTGGTAGGTCCCAAGATAGTTTCAGCACTGGGCCTTTCAATGAAAGAAAGATCAACTAGTTAGTTGAATTTAACAAATTGTAACTTACCAAGGTATCAGAATAATTGGTGAATTTTTTAACAAAATATACATACATATAATATACAAGAATATTATCAAATAAAGGGGTGTAAAATGATCTCAATGGTGTTTTCTGCATTCTCCTAAGAGTTGTAAAGTATTTAATCCCTACATAGACTATGAAGCCGGGGTGTACATTGTGCCTCTTAGAGTAGCTACTGAGAAGGTGCAGAAAGAGACACAGGCAAAAGCAGAATAAAATACAAAAATAGAATGCTAAAAACAAATTTGAATATTTAAAAAGAAGATGTAAAAGAAGAAGCAGAGAATTTTTAAAAAAACAGCACACAGAAAACAAAGGATAAAATTTTAAGCCTGTGTGTTAGTTTTTTTTTTCAAGTTGCCATGACAAATGACAGCTATTTTGGCTTAAAAACAGACATTTCTTTTCTCAGAGTTCTGGAAGCTAGAGTTTTATGATCAAGTTGTCCAATAATTTACTTTCTTCAGAAGGCTTTCTTCCTGGCTTGTGGATGGCCACTTTGTCAATGGGAACTCAGTGTCCTTTCCTTGGTACTCATTCTTATGAGAATACTAGTCTTGATGAATTAAGCTCAATCCTTATGATCTAACTTAATCCTGATTACCTCCTGATTGGTCCTACTTCCAAATACAGACATATTGAGGACTAGTTCTCCAACATAAATATTGGGGCAGAGATTCAGATCGTAACAACCTAAAAATCCTAATCAGTAATTGCATTAAATGCAAGATTGATTAAAATCAATTAACTGTCAAAGACCAATTTCTTTTTAAAGAGAGAAGGACAGTGTGTGTGTGTGTGTGAGAGAGAGAGAGAGAGAGAAAATCAATTTTTATTGAGTCTTTCACATGGTTTTCGTTGCTCCGACACTTAGTTGCATACGTAGGTGCTGGGGTTTGAACTCGTGTACTTGCGCATGCCAGGCAAGCACCATGACCACCAAGCCACCAATCCAGCCCCCAGAGACCAATTTTTTTGAACCCCATCTACATGTTATCTATAAGAGGTGCACTTCAAATATAATGATATGCAGAAATTACAAGAAAAAATGAAAAGAAGCAAATCATGCAAATAAAAATCAAAAGAAAACTGGAGTAGTTCTTTCAATAGAAGAAAAAATAAAATATGACACCCTCAAATTTTAAAAAAGTAGATATTAACCTAACAAAACATATTAAAAATTAATGTAAGGAAAACTACAATCTCTGATAAAAAAAATAGGAACTAAAATCACATAGTGATATTCCATGTATATGGATAAGAACGTGTCATACTGTCAAAATACCATTTGTTTCCAAGGAGATATATTGACTCACTGCAGTCCCAGTCAAAATCCTTGTAAATTATTTTGTGTATATTGGCAAGCTGATTATAAAGTTTATACTGAGAATCAAAAGAGCTAGAATAGCTAAAATAATACTTATGGAGATAAACAAAGTTTGACTGATACTACCTAACATTAAGATGTACTATAAAGCAATATTGATTAAGTCAAACTATTCATTAAAAGGTAGACAAATCAGTGAAATAAAAGAGAGATCTCAGTCAACTTAGTCAACTATCCTTGGGCATAGAAGCAAAGGCAAGATACACTGGAGAACAAAATAGTCTTTACAACAAATAGAGCTGTAGTACCTGGGCATCTGCATTTAAGACAGTGAATCTCGACACAGGTCTTAAACCCTTCAAAAAATTAGCTCAGTATGAATCACATTCCTAAATGTAAAGTGCAAAATCATAAGACTCTTGGAAGATAACAGGATAAACCAAGATGACTTTGGCTATGACAATGACATTTTAGAGATAATACTGAAGGATAATTCATGAAAGATGAATCAGTAGGCTAGACTTCATTAAACTATAAAAAGTTCTACTTCGTGAAAGGCACTTTTAAGAAATGAATAGTTAATTCACAAACTGGATGAGAATATTGAAAAGACATGTCATCAAGGATGGTTATATAAAAATTATCAAAAAGCTTAGAATAGAGCAATGAGAAAGCAAACAATTTAATTTACTAGATCAGAAACTTTAACAGATGCCTCAACAAAGAAAATATATAGATGATAATAAGCATATGAAAGTATGCTTCAAATCATCAGTAATGAGAGAAACACAAATTTTAAAAAAATGCAATATGATCATATACCTATTAGAATAGCCAAAATCCAGAACACAAGCAACACCAAATCCTGGTGAGGATATGGTAACAAGAGTTCTTATGCATTTGTGGGGGAGAACAAACTGGTATAACCAGTAATTCCTTCCTTACATATATACATCAACCTGCACTCAGGTGTTTCTAGAAGTTTTATTCATAATTTCAAAACCTTGGAAGCAAATAAGATATACTTAAGTAGGTGGATGAATAAGTAAGCTGTGTTACACTCAGACAATGACATATTAGTGGTAAAAAGAAACAGATTATCAGGACATGGAGAGATACGGAAATTAATGAGCGTCATTGCACACGAGATTACATAAATTGGACGGGTTGCCTGGGCTGTAAGGTCCAAAGTAGCATCGATGATTTGTGTTGCATTAATGCTAATTGATGAACAGGACAACATGAGTCTTTTCTGCATGCTTTTCTGCCTTCACCGTTCTGGACTAGCTTTGAATGGTGGTCTAGAGAAACATTCCAGGGGCGTGAACATGAATGCTGCATGGCATGTTGTAACCTGGGCTCAGTAACTTCCACCAGCCAGCCTGCCTCATACTATTGGTCAAAGCAACTCAGGAGGCCCATCTGGGTTCCAGGGATGGGGAAAATAAAACTACACCTTTTCATTGCAGAAGCCATGTTTCTTTTCTTTTCTTTCTTTCTTTCTTTCTTTCTTTCTTTCTTTCTTTCTTTCTTTCTTTCTTCTTTCTTTCTTTCTTTCTTTCTTTCTTTTTTAAGAGAGAAAGACAGTGAGAGAGAGAATCAATTTTTACTGAGTTTTTCACAGGGCTGTCGCTGCTCTGACACTCAGTCTGTGTGCTGGGGTTTGAAACTTGCATACTCATGCATGCCGGGCAAGCGCCATAACTGCCGAGTCACTGCTCCAGCCCCTTCAGGCTTTTTTTATGTCTACCATATCATATCTTTTTTTTTTATGTTAACAAAAGTTAACATCTGAACTGACTCAGGGTACTTTTTCAGATAACAAGCAAAGAGAAATTTCAACATTTCCCTAAGCGAGCAGGAGAGAACACTTTCCTCTCTAGTCTGCATTTGTTCCACTTGTCATGTGGATTGCCCTGCATTCATGGTGCCACTTAATATCTCTATGTGGAAGGATGTTTTCTCCCTTAAGAATCAATCGAACATGGCAACTCTTCATTTACTGCACAGCTAAGGTCAGCACCTAGTTCCTTGCAAAGCAGATTTGATGATCTGCAAACACCTAGAGTTTTAGTTTATTTCAGAGGGGGAAAAGTCACGCTAAGGTAGGAGTGAGATTCATTAAATTCACCCTGCCTTGATTAGGAACTGAAAATAGTATTCCTCACTTTTATTTGTCAGCTAAAATGTAGAATTCTTATGATTAAAAAGTTGAAGAATTATTTATACTTTGCAAAAGGTGCTAAGCAGGTTTCCCAAAGGAAGTGATTTCCAGATTTCCATTTTCAGAACTACCCTTCCAACATTTTCCTTGTAAATATACCTTCAATACTAATTTTCACTTTTATTTAATGCCTTGTTTTTAATTTAATATATTAATTTATTTTATTTTTATGTTTTTGGGTTATTTATTCAACATATGGAATGTTCATAGCTACATAGTGATGCTGTGGTTGTGCAAGCTTGTAAAGCAATGTACATAAAGAGTTTCCATATTTCAATAGATAAATATAAATTTTATTAAAACATACAAGCTTATTTTAGTGTCTATTTTCTTTTCTA
Source organism: Aplodontia rufa (assembly GCA_004027875.1). Taxonomy (NCBI): domain Eukaryota; kingdom Metazoa; phylum Chordata; class Mammalia; order Rodentia; family Aplodontiidae; genus Aplodontia; species Aplodontia rufa. The sequence continues at coordinate 9,838 of PVKS010040961.1, forward strand.
ACGTAGCAATAGCTTTCAAAGGATTGTTCATTAACAATAAGAAATTCTGAAATAGCAGAATTTGTCAGGGATATGAAAGGGCCCTCTCTTCCTAAACACATCCTGTTCTTAACATTACAGTCATTTTCCTCCTTATTTCCACTCAAAAGTAAAGATCTGATTGATTAGTGTCTTGCTTTGCTGTTAAGTACAACAAGTAGCTTATAATGGGCAATGGTAAAATTGTGAAAACTACAAATTTGGGGACAAATGACATTTATAGCAACAGTCAATATTCATGATGTCTGTGCATAGCAATGAGAGGTAGTGTTTCAAAAGAAAAAGTGTTTTGATGAACAACATATTCTTTAAATTTATTTTCTCCAGAAATTTATTTGTTGAACAATCAAACAAGCCTCTAAAGAAATAATAAAGCCTCTAAAGAAATAATATATATATATATATATATATATATATATATATAAATTCTGAAAATTAGATTTACCCCCAAGAGCCCCCCCAATTACTCACCCTTATCCCTCCCCCTCCTTCCCAATACATCTTTACAAATGCCTTAGGTCGTATGACATTATACCTTATCCAGATTTAAAACATGATAATAGACCTCCTTTCTCAATGGCCAGGGTCTAGCTCCAGCCTCCACAGACGAGTGAAGACCTTCTACCCTTGGTACTCTGGGTTATAATGATTTCACCCAGCATAATTTCTTCCATAGTCATCCATTTACCTTCAAAGGCTGCACTATCATTGTTTCTAATTGCTGAGTAGAACTCCATGGTTTATATGTACCATAGTTTTTGGATCCATTCATCCAGTGAGGGACCTCTGAGTTGTTTCCATGATTTAGCTATTGTAAATTGAGCTGCTATGAATATCAATTTTGCTGTGTCACTGTAATGTGCTGATTATAAATCCCCTGGAAAAATACCCAAGAGAGGAATAGCAGGATCATATGGTGGGCTCATCCCTAGTTTTTTGAGGATTCTCCACACTGCTTTCCAGAGGGGCTGTACCAGTCTGCAGTTCCACCAACACCATGCTAGTGTGCCTATCTCTCCACAACTCCTCCAGCATCTGTTATTGTTTATTTTCTACATTTTTGCTAATCTGACTGGCATGAGGTGATATTAAGAGGTCTATTCAAAATATTTTTTTCTTTTAATCACAGGCTTTGATGGCTATGAAAAAGTAGAGGTATTGTGGCCCCAGCTTCTAAATACTCCCTAAATCTACCTTCTCCATTGAGTACATGAGTACATCATTGGCTTGATGATCTAGTCTTTGGGTTTTATACATTGCATCTTCTCAAATAATTGAGTTCCAATTTCAACCATTTACCAGGCCTATCAATACAAGGTATAACATAAAGCTCTGGTAGATGTATGTTTTACTATTTCAAAGAAATAAGGTCACTCCTTAGTAAGTTTGGCAGAGCATGGGTGACAGAGACAATCATTCAGAGAAGACCTAAAAAGGTCTCAAGGTTTCTAGTTAATAAAAAGTTCCTAAGTATCACAATAACATCTGCAATATTTAACAATGAATCTGCTTAAAGTGAGAGATTGCATTAACTTGTGAGGATAACTAGAAAAAAATTTTTAAAGAGAAAGAAGGAGAGAGTGAGCAAGAGAGGAAAGAGAGAGTCAACTTTATTTTTTCATTGGCCTTTGTTTCTCTGATACTTAGTTGTGTATGCGATCTTGGGATTTGAACCCAGATCCTCACACATACCAGGCAAGTGCTCAAACCACTGAGCCACTATTCCAGCCCCTAATTAAACACTTTTAATATTAACTAAATCACTTGTAGTTCTTAGTTTTAGCCAAATTTCTTATTATAGCCCATCATTTTAGTATACACAAAAATGTAATTCCTCTTATACACAGCATTGATTTAAGGAGAGTTTTAGCTCGAAAATACTTATCTCTTTAAAAAGACTTTATTCGAACATCTCCAGTTTCCTCGGCAGCTTGGTTGAGCTGCATTCTTTCTACAGAGCCCCTGAGAATTAGGTGCTGTGCCCCAGAGGCAGCTTGATCAATAGCCAGCATAATGGAATGATCTTCTCCCTTGCTGTTAATTCAGCTCAAGGTTTTATTAGGAGTCTTCAGAGTCATTCCAAGCTGTCGATATTTACCATGTTTGTCATCATCTAAATGCTCATGTTTTATTACTGTGGATTTCTGTCAAGCCAAATTTCCCCATCTAATATTTTGTGTGTGATTTTGCTTAACATTTGTTTGTGTGTATATGTGAGTGGGAGAACGAGATGCTCAATATTTTTCTTCAAGACACTTGGAGTCGTCTAAATACTGATATTGTCAATATGCTGTTTATTGTGCCTTGCAATTCTGAGTGATGAATAAATTATTTACTTTTCTCTTTCCCAAATTACAAGAATAAGTGTAAAAGATAAACCTGAGAAAGGGAAGAAATAAATTTCTAAATATAACTTTCTACATGTAATAACATTCAGCAAACCTTGAGCTATAGAAAATCAAATAGATGCAAATCAGAAAGGAAAGTTAATTTTAGGCAATCTACTTCTAGATGAAAAGTAGAACCTAACATAAAAGTGCACACGGGGAGTTGGAGCAGTGGCTTGCTGGTTACAGCACTTACCCGAAATGCACAAGTACACAGGTTCAAACCCCAGCACCCACGGACACAGCTTAGTATCAGAACAATGAAGGCCACATAAAGAATTCAATAAAAAAATTGATTTTCTTTGTCTGTCTGTTTCTCTCTCTCTCACTGTCCTTCTCTCTTTAAAATAAAAAAAGTGCAAATAGCATTATTAAGAAAAGATACTTGTGCACAACTCACAAACACAACTTTTAAAAAAGTTTTTCCTGTGCTAAATGTTATTCTGTGGATCTTCTAGACTATTATACCTATTATTTCATTCAATTGAAAAGGGTATTCAGAATCATAAACATAAAATTATAGAATGACCCAAAATGAAGTATTAAGCAATTTCTCTGTGCAGCACTGTCAAAATTTAAAAAAAAATATAATAGATGCAGGTACTTTTCTGCTCTGTCTTCACCTAAACAAGAAATTTAATCCATCAAGTATCCCCACACCATTTCCCTCTATTCATTTTGAATTCTTATAAACGAAACTTCTATTCTGTTCTTTTCTTTACTTTTCTAATTTCAAATACAATGCTCTTCACCTCACTCCAGTCATATGGGCAAAGATTAAGAATTAATCAATACCTGATGCTGGAGGGGTTGTGGGGAAATAGGAACACCAGCACATCGTTGGTGGAACTGCAGACTGGTACAGCCACTCTGGATTGTTTTTCAAAACATTAGGGATGGATCCACCATACAGCCCAGTTATCCCTCTTCTGGGTGTTTTCCTGGAAGAGCTAGAATCAGCTCATTACAGCAACACAGCAAAATCAATGTTCATAGCACTTCAGTTTATAATGGGTAAATTATGGAAACATCCCAGATGACCATCACTGATTGAAGGATCCAAAATCTGTAGTATATAGATAGACATATACAATGGAATTCTACTCAACTATTAGAAACAATGATATTATGGCCTTTGAAAGTAAATTAATGGCAATGGAAGAAATTAGGCTGGGCAAAATTAGCCAAACGCAGAGACTCATGGGTAAAATATTTAGACATTACTATCTGTTACAGGGGAAATAAAGAAGAGTCAAGAGACTGGGGTGTGGGTAATATGGGGGTGACTGGATTAGGATCAGGAGCATATCATTGTTCCTACACATGCACTTATGGTTGTGCAAAAACTCAACTCCCCAATAAATTAAAAAAGGAACCAAATAGGAATACTAAACAGGAAAAAAGAGAATGTTCTTTTAGACCCATTAGATATACACATTCGTCTTTTACTTTATCCTTGGGAATTAATAACGCCAAAAAATACTGGAATTAACAAAACAGATTGATTTATTTAGTAAATATTCATCTAAAACAAGGACATGTGATAGAAAATAAATTCATTTTTACAATAGTTGTTAACTTAATGATTAATGTATCATGTTAGGTATCAAGAGTTACTATGTGTGAATTCCACTCAATTTCAATCACAGAATAGGTTCACAAGGTGTGTGTGTGTGTGTGTGTGTGTGTGTGTGTGTGTTTAAATCTCAACTGTTATTATTGCATAATTTTCATTTGATATTTGAATCAGTGAACTTTTATTCATTTTGAGTTTTCTAAAAATACTCAGGTAGTGATTATATGACAATTGTAGAATTTAATGTATATGGAGAAGATGATATTAATAGCATTAAGCCCTTGTCAATGTATTCTGAACAGGTTAGGAAGTAAGTTAAACTGGAAAGTCAACAAGTTAAATCCACAAATTGAAGCCATAGGTACATGGCTGCTTTAGAAAAAAAAAATATTCTTGTTTTGGTCAACTTTTTCACTGCTGTGCCTAAAAGATGTGACAAGAATAATTTTAGGATGAAAGGCTTATTTGAGGGCTCATGGCTTCAGAGGTCTTGGTCCATAGAAGGCAGACTCCTTTTCTCAGGACTTGAGGTGAGACTGAACAGCATGGCAGGAGAGTGTGGCAGAGGGAAGCAGCTCACATGATGATCAGGAAGCAGAGACTGCACTCACCAGATACAAAAGACATACCCAAAGATACACCCCAAATGACCCACCTCCTCCAGCCACACCCAGTCCACCTTCAGTTACCACCCAACTAATCTCTATCAGGGGATTAACTCGGTGATTGTGTGAAGGCCCTCATATCCCAATCATTTCACCTCTAAGCATTCTTGCATTGTTTCACACATGAGCTTTTGGGACCTCACATACAAACATAACAAATCTCAATAATTAATAATCAAACATAAAAATCCTAGTAAAATACATAAATCATATGTATGGGCCAGTTGTGTAGAAATCAAACATATTCATTTAGTGGTTTCTCAACTGACAGTCATCTCAGGAGCATCTTGACATCTGACATTGATGAGAAGAAATAATTTGGTAAGGAAGGAATTATCTTGATTTATGCTATGGTATAGATTTTCTTCATCCCCTAATGTTTACATACTGGAATTGTGGTCCTCTGTGTTGTGGTTCTGAATGGTGGAACCTATAAGAGATGGGGTCATGGGAAAGTTAATTAGGTCAGGGAGCCTCAACCCTCGTGAATGGATTAGGGCACTGTTCTAAGGAGAGGATTAGGTCTTTCAGGAGTTTTTATAAAAGTGGCTGTTAAAATGTGAATCTATCCATAAGCTTCACCTTTTCCATATGTGGCTGTTTTCATTTATCTGTCATGCCATGATGCCACTAAGGGATCCTTGTCACAACTGTGGCAAAAAGTTGTGTGGACCCTCTAAGCTACTAGGATTGTAAGCTGAGTAAACCTTTTCATAAGTTAGCCACCCTCAAATATTTTATTATTACAACACCAAATGAACTCAAACGGTTTAGGAATCAATAAATTTGAAAGCTGGACCTAAATTTGTGATCAGTTTGATATTAGAATATGAGAAGGTTATCTTGGGTTCTTTGATGCCAGGTTCTTTCCATAAAAGGAGGAGGTTGCAAGGTTTCACTAAACTTTTCCAATCAGCACACTAAAAGAAAATCACAAAGCTCCACATATTGGCAGAAAGGAAGGAGGGTCCAGATTATTCTTCATGTTCTTGGTAAATATTCTACTTCTTTTGACTCTTATAAGGTGCAAAGAATATTATTTGCTTTGTGCTATTGACTGAATAATTTTGTTCTCCCTAAACATCACTTATTGAAATCCTATGCCCTGAAGGTGTAGGAGATGGGGTTTAGAGAAAGTTAGTTTGTCATGAGGACAGAACTCTTATGAATGGAATGAGTGCCCCTATAAAAAAAGGACTTAGATTCCTCATTTATCACTCTTGCAGCTGATGGCAGCAGCAACAGACTCAACAGCAGCAAAGGCAAGACCTCCCCCCCAAAGTATGATTTCATGTGTTGAAGGAGACATGAGTCCTTGAATCAATGACAGGTAAGATGGAATGGATGCCTTACTAACCTAAGCCAGGGAAGCAACCATGCTGTTGCTCATCCCCATGACGGGTAAAGAGGGTTATCGCATTCCACAACCTAAGACAGATCCTGGACGCCTTCAAATAAATTAAAAAGGGGGAATTGTTGGAGTCTGACCTTCCTTCTATTTCATCAGCTGCCCTAGAGTGACCTTGTGACAATTATTGGGGTCTGACCTTCACCTCCATTACATCAGCTGCCCTAGAGTGATCTTATGACTATTTGCATAAGCTCCTTCTGGAAGGGCTGCTAGGTCGTGCTTTGTTAAAGATTAGGGTGGGTTAAAATGTCTTAATGACAGGTTACTCCCTAGTTTTTGTCTGTACCCTAGTTTTTTTGTCTGTACTAGAAATCTGCATAACCCCTGGTAATTCCCTTAGGATTATAAAAGGAAATGTAGAGTCTAAATAAAATGAGACAGCTCCAAAAAAAAAAAAAAAGACTTAG
>PVKS010040962.1:0-16331 GCA_004027875.1 Aplodontia rufa
TTTTTTTTTTTTTTTTTTTTTTTTTAGAGAGGACAGTGAGAGAGAGACAGAGACAGAGACAGAATCAATTTTTATTGAGTTTTTCACATGGCTTTCATTGCTCTGACACTTGGTTGTGTACATGGGTGCTGGGGTTGGAACCCATGTACTTGCGCATGCCAGGCAAGTGCCATAACTGCTGAGGCACCACTCCAGCCCCTACTTACTTACTTTTGAACCAGGGTCTCACTAAGTCACTGAAGCTGGCTTTGAACTAGTGATCCTCCTTCCTCAGTCTCTTGAGTCACTAGGACTATAGGAGCACAATACAGCACCCAGCCTGCCAATCAATCTTAATTTCTCAAAAAGAGAGACATCCAAATATTATGTATCTCACAATGTGATACAACAGATTTTACACAGCACCACCCATGAAGGACACTTGTCTGTGAGCCTGTACCTAATCAGGGAACTATCTCTAACTGCCACATTATAGGAAATGTGAAGAATAGAAGAACAAGTTAAATGACACCACAAGTCATCAACTGAGAGAGTAGGACATTGTACCCGACAGATGATCCACTCACTCCTGAAAATCGATGTCATGAAAGAAAAGGGCATGGACAGTTTAAACAGTGTAAAAGTCTGCAAATGCAATATGTGGACCTTATTTAGTTTCTAATTCCAAAAATTACAAGTAGAAAAACATCTTTTGAAAATTCGAATACGGAAACTATACTAAGGAATTATAAAAATTCTTAGGTATGAAAAAGGACCAGAAGTTTTTGTTGTTTTGCTTTTAAAATATCCTGATTGAAGGTTTAAACTGAAACACTTGTAAAATGACACTATGTTTAGGATTTTGCTTCCAAATACATAAGCCTAGTCCCTGTAAAATAAAAGTGGGGAAGATGAAAATAACTGGTAAATGTTAATAACTATTGAGTTTATTATGCTATTCTCTTATATATTCCATTTTATAATTTTTTTGAAAAAAAAAAAAAAAGATTTACCGAAGATGTAGCTCAGTGACAGAGCATTCACTTAGCATGTGGGAAGCCCTGAGTTCAATCCTAAGTATGGCAAAATAGGAAGAAAAAAATAAAAGATCAAAAGGTTTTGGTGGAAAATCAAGCTGTGCCCTTCTTGCTACTGAGGTTGAAGAGATGGCTTACAATCTCCACAAAGTAAAACTTAAGTCTTTTGACCACTTATCCTAAAAAGATGCAGTGTCTTATCCAGTAGGCACTGGGAATTCAATACTACTAGAAGTGACTGAACCAAGGAACCAAAGAACTCAGATATATCAACCAACAGCTCACTTTGTCCCAATAAGAGATCACCTACACTGCACCTGGGTGGGGCAACACAAACCATAAAGAACTGAACTGATGTCAGATTGTCCAAATCTGCAGAAGCCCAGGGCAGCACAGACAGATGCCAAACATATTCCTAAAGCAGATCTTGGTTAAAACAAGAATTGAAAACTTCACCAATTTATGTAATGCACAGAGCTCCTCTGTTACCAGTTGCAATAATGTTCTGTTAACTTGCCCATGAATTCACTCAGCTCCAATCCAGAGGTGCAACACACTGGACACAACCTAAAGGTCTACCAAAAGAACCTAAGCCATGGTTGTTTTGCACTAGAATCACTGCCCTAACCAAGAAAGCTACCCAGCCAACCCTACATGCTCGTATGACACCAGTCAACCAGTCTGGAACATATTTCCCTTGTTTTTCTCTTTCTTTCAAACCCCTTCTATTACAAACTGAAAGTTTGTGTCCCCCACAAAATTCTTATATTGAAGCCCAAACCCCTAATTTGATGGTATTTAGAGATAGGGACTTTTGAAGTATTTAGGATTAGATTAAGTTGGGAGAGTGAGGCCCTCATAACAGAGTTAGTGGCCTTAGAAAAGGAAGAAAAGGGGCTGGAGTCGGCTCAGTGGTTACATCACTTGCCTGGAATGTGCAAGGATGCAAGTTCGAACCCCAGGACCACATGCACAACAAAGGACCACATGCACAACAAAGTGTCGGAGCAACGAAGGCCATGTGAAAAACTAAATAAAATTGATTCTCTCTTTGTGTCTCTCATGCTGTCCCTCTCTCTCATTAAAAAAGGGGGGAAAAAAGAAAAGGAGAGAAAGAAAGATCTCTCTCCCTCTGAATAACTGTGGAAAGGAGACAGAAGCACACAGCATGAAAGTAGCCATACAAGGCAGGAAGAGAGCCCTTCCAGAAACCAAACCAGCCTGCACGCTGATCTTGGACTTCCCAGCCTCCAGAACTGTAAGAAAATAAATGTCTGCTGTTGAGGCCACCCAGTCTACGGTATTTTGTTACAGCAGCACAAGCTGCCTAATACAGGTACACATTTCACTTGTTTTTCTCCTTCTTTCAAACTCCTTTCAACCCTTTTGATAGCAAAGGATCCAAAATCACAACCACAGTTCAAAGCAAAAAAGAGGGGGAAATTGTTGAAAATTATGGGTTTCCAACAATGGAAAATTTGATAATAAATCTCCTACCCACCCAAAAAGGCCATTCACTTAAGTCACAAAAGAAATAGCACAGTACTAAAATCAAAGAAGGGTTAATAAAGTATATGTTACTTAAAGTAATTAAAAATAAGAGTAGATATGTATATTGGCAAGACACACAACATCATCCCAGGCAGTGAGAAATGGAAGTCTCTATGCAGATGAACGCTTCAGATCTATTTATATAGAAACCCTCGGCAGTTCTTGTCGCAGACTGCCTGGCTGCCCTCATGTCTTCAGTATTCTGTGCCATGAAAAAGTAACTGTCAAGGATAATAGGAACACAATTTGACCTACTTTCCTCTAGATTCTTGCAAAGTCTATAACTCTGGATCTTGTGTTTATTTAGCTACCATGTCTTGGGAATGCATTTCCTTGCTTTCTTTGCAAGCAATTCTGTATGCCACACTTTAAGGTAACCAATGGACAGTTTGAAAAAACTCTCCTGGTCACCCACTTTAAGAATGTCCAATTACATACAGCTAATCCTCCAAACATCATCCTTCTGAGAAAACAAAAGCGAACAACAACAACACACAAACAAACAAAAACGCCTGGGAAAGGAGAACTGTGGAGAAGCTGGAAGACCTACATTTAATTTTGACTCTTCCCCAGCAAAAGGAATCCACACCAATGCAAATGTCTCACCAATCCTCAAGTTTCCACATACTCAGATGCAAGAGCTAAAAGTATCCCACTAAAATCTTTAAAGTGGACAACCAAGGCTTCATGTGTTAAATGACCAGCCCCAAATCATCTACACTGCTGCAACTTCTCAGTGAAGACTACTGAGGAATTCCAGCAAACTGAGTAGGACCCACCAACGGTGCTCCCCTGGTGAGCAGGGACATCTGAGTAAGTCTGCCCGGTGTCCAGAGACTCTGCTGGGGCCTCCTGAGTGGCTTAACGATCCTGCGAGACAATCAGTAGAGCTTTCTGGCTTCTATACCAAACTTATCTGACCTGCTGGTCATTAGATGCACTTAGTACACAATGAGGGGCACTCCTTTACAGGTAACCATATCTGAACACACCATCAGGAAGTCAATATTTAAGATTCCCGGGGGTGTGCACCCTCCTTCTCAAGGAGTTCTAAGGGCTGGAGAGGCCGAAGCCTGGAACCAGCAGCTCTCCAAGGAACTTCCAACTCCTGGATCTCTCCCTCTGCCGTGGTGGCTGCCAGAGCCAGTCCTGATGCCCAAAGCTTGCAAACGGACGTCCAAAACAATCACACACGTCGCATGCGTTCTGGCGAACTGGGATCCCACTCTTGGGGTCTGAAGCTTGCTGTCGGATAGTGCTGTCTGGCTGTTAGACACCGGACACCTGCAGCTTCCTCTTGGAGAAGAAGCGAACAGTCCTTCCGGCGATGCCCTGGCTGGACAGCCTAAATCCTGGTGCCTTTTGGTTAAGTCAGGTATATCTGGGGGAGGGGAAGCTGTCGCTCACCGAGGGGCACCCCCAATTCCCGCCGTCCCGGGACCTTCTACAGCGGAGTCCAGCAGAAGGGAGCACCTTCCGCCACCTCCCCAACTTCCAGGCACCCCAGCCCACAGACACCCCGGAGGGTGGGCGCGGGCTCCACGTGCGCGCCGTCGGTGCCCTCTCCCTGGCGGGGACCACTCACCCGGCCCCCGGCGGCGCTCCGCTTCCTCCGCAGCGTGAGCCCGCTCCGCAGCAGCGCTGGCAGGTCCCTCAGCCGCGGCCGCAGCGACGCCGGCGGCTGCTCCCGCACCGGCTCGCGGGAGCTGGGGCTTCGGCGCAGAGTGGCGTCCGCCGCCGCCACCGCCGCGGCCAGGGCCGGGCTCTCGCACGGCGGCTGCATCTTGACGGAGCCCACCGCCATCCTCATGCCCTGACGCCGGCTGCGGCGCCGGCGGCTCCTCTCCACCAAGCTCGCCTCCGCGCGCCTTCGCCAGGCAGCGAGAGGGCGCGACTGCAGCTACAGCGCGGGGCGCGCTGCCAGCCGCTGCCCATTGGCGCGCGCCGCGGCCCCCGCGAGGCTCAGCCCCGTGCACCTCCCCCTCCCGCCCAGGTGCGCCTCGCCCCGCCCCGCCGCGCCCCGCCCTCTCGGGCAGCTCACCTCTGCCTGCAGCCTGGGCCCCTCAGACGATCCCACCCCGACCCCGACGGAAGGGGCGCCCGCGGGAGGGCGTGGGCTCCTGCACAGGTGCGGCATTCCCAGAATCCTTCACCAAGCCTACTCTTATGCCTCTTCTCCAGCTCCCCATTCCCTTCGGGCTGAAAAATCCTGGTTCACTTCCCGTTTCCCAACAGCAAGGCTTGACCTGGACTTCAACCAGTGGCGCTGAGAAGTCTTTCCTGCTTCCCGCACTTGACACACAGCCTAGCCCCACATCATAATCTTTATTCCTAGCAACTGTTTTCGCCAAAGAATTTCAAAATAGATTTGTGTTTTGCTACAAGACAAACCGTGAGATAGAATTGTCCCATGCTGGCCCTTCTGGGAACACTCATCGTTAGAAGATGAGGGGAGAAAACTTTTGTTGGTTAGGATAGGTGTTCAGCAAAGTAGGTGCAAGTCTGGTGACCCGAAGATGAATCTCTGTTAACATGTTGGAACTTGACCTTCCCTGAAAGCCTGCTGCAAGTGTTGAATGTACTTGGTAAACTGTGAAGGCCAACCATAGTGTGAATCATTGTTTATACCATTCCATGAGGTAGGAATCCTGGAGCACCCAGAGTGAAGCTATTCCAGCAGGGCCTTACTCAGGGACTGTGGATCTTCATATCCCAGCTCCAACTGTCTTCAACGGAACCAGCCAGGGCTTTTCCAACTGATCGGCAGGACAGTGGGGTCCCTGTTTATGGCCTGTCTTGCAAGAGTTGAATAGGCTTGTTCAGATTTTTTTTAAAAAGGACAAAGATTACGTGAAGTCAGGGCCTCGATCTGGTTTGTCATTGTGCCCTCCTCCCCTGATGTGTTAGATGCTTGACAAATATATAAGGAAATGTGACCAGGTAAGGAAAGGTGTAGATAAACATATAGAAAAACAGACTTAGCCCTTATACTATTAGGCTTCTACATTAAGCCAATAAGAAGCTAAGTTTGAACTGTGGCTTAAGGCTGAGTGGGGAAGATTCAAGGAGGCCGAAAAGGGGGTGAAGGTCCTTCAAGTAAGCAGGGGAAATGTGACAAAAATGCCAAGGTGGTCTCACACAGAACCTATTGGACATTAAGAATATGTGGGAGAGGGGGATAACTGAAGAACTAAGAATGGATGCTGGCAAAAACACTGCGGGAGGCCTTAAGTCCTGTCACCTGAGGCTATGTGCATTTACTAGAAGGAACTGATAATAAACTCCATCTTTTGTTACAGTTTCCACATACCTATCACATATATTTTTCTAAGGCTGAAATCCTACGTCTATGTAGCATTTCAGACTGTATCCGTTTTTTTAGTGTTAAACACTTCAGCTCCAGTAGATAGTCATTGCCTTGAGTCCCAGAATGCCACCTTCTCAGCAATTCAAACTTTTCCCTGATACACCTAGTCTACCAGAAGCCCTTCGGGACACTTCTGGTGAACATTCACTCTAAGGCAACAGTATCTGTGCTGTATCACTTCCAAGAATACAGTTTGAATTATCCTACAAACCCACTCTGATCCAAACAGAGCACATGCTTTCTGTCACCTGGTCCAGGTTTTCCGTCTTTGTGCATTTCCCAAATGCAGGGCCACAGATGCCATCAATTCTATGGCAATGACCAAGTCCAAGTGTCTGAAACAACATCAAAAGGGCCTTTTGAAAGTTGGCTTAGGTTAAGCTGATAAGTGACAAAAGGGTTATGTATTCACAGAATAAAAATAGACAATAACAGAGAGCAGAAATGGTAAACAGAAGAGCCACATCACATTTTCAAACCACACAGTGAGCCACCCTAGCACTGCAGCATAGGGTGCTTGCAGTGCCCTTTGCTGGGGCCGCCACTCTTCTGCAGTGCTTGCCATCCAACAGCACTGAATGTTCTCTGCTTTGCAGCCATTTACCACATGTGGCTACTGAGCACTTGAAATGCGGCCAGTGTGAATGAAGAACTGAATTCTTAACTTTATTTAATTTTAATTATATAAATTTAGAGCAGCATATGGCTAGTGGCTATCCAATATGGTATAGCACTATTCTAGAAATCCACATTTCTCTTACTCAATTCATATATATGTCTCCATTTGAGTGCGGCTTTCCCTGAACGTGTAATTTTAAATTGCAGCCCTTCCCATCCACTTCTTTGCTTATTCCTTTCCCAGTCCTTCACAGAGCTTATTGCTGTCCAACATTCTATTCAATTTATTTTGTTTATTATCTACCTCCCTACAACTAGAATTAACTGTACAAGGGCAGGATTTTTCCTCTTTTGTTTAGTACCTAGAACATATTATTTGGGAACTCTGTTTTCAAGTGGAACTTTACCTGGATTTTTATATAAAAATTTCCTGAGTTTAAATATTAGAAGCTCACGAAGATCAAGCAAGACTGCTGGCCAGCAATCTGCAACTTTTCCTAAAGTCTAAGTTATCAGAGCTAAGTTTTACTTAGGAAAATGAGCTCATCAGAGCTGAGCTTGTGGAAATGCCTATAGTAAGAAAACACAAATTCTATTGGCTATTGGCAGTGAGGGGGAAGTGCAGAGCAGGAAGGCAGCTCTGAAAATAAACTAACTACAAAGCAATTTGAGTCTGGGTTAGTCTAGCAGTGAAAACAGAAACATAGGCTTCAATGTTAGTGCAAGAGAAGAGTAGGAAGAGTAGAAAGTTACTTAAGATGCTGTTGCAGTCTACGTTCCAAAGATGATCACTATAGCATCTCTTATCCCCCAAGCTCATCTGCGATATGATCTCAACACTCCCCCATGAAGATGTAGGGCTTATATCTCTGTCCCCTTTCAGCTGAGCAGGTCTTGTGAATGTTCAGCCAATTGAAAACACAGAGATGACTTCACCAGTTCTGTAAATAGCCCTTAATTGGCCTGGCAGCTTCCGCTTCCTGCTATCTTGGAACACTTGTTCTTGGGATGTGCCCACTCAGAACCCAGCCTCCTTGCTATGAGAAGCCAGAGCCACATGGAGAATCCATGTGAAGTTGCTCAGCAGCTGAGCTCCCACTAAACAACAGCATCGATTCTGGCCAGCTCTAAGCCATTGGATGCCCAGATTGGCCAAACCTGCAGATGACTTCTGTACCTGTATCTGAATGCAAATGTACGTGCGAGGCATGAACAAGAACTACCCAGCTGAGCACCATCAACCCACCACACTGTGCACAAGAATAATAAATTATTTTAAGTCTTAATTTTATACAACAAAAGGGTGATCAGAAAACAAGGTTCAAAACAGAGTGAAGAACACACTCCTTTGTGAATAAAAAGGAAGGAAATTTATATTCACTTCTGTGTGTACATGTAAAAACTAGAAATTTCATGCAAGTGATTGGAATTAGCTACATAGGGAAAAAGACAGGAGATTTGTCACAAATAACTTTAAACATATGTTTTTAGACACACAAATGTTATTACTTATTCAAAAACAAATTTTTAAATGGCTCTAGATTTAGCTAACTCAATGAAGTAGGGCAAGCCAGCTCTGTAGGCTTTGATTTTAAGTAGCAATTACACTGACTAAACTAGAGAGACACCCAAGTGAAAATACAGCCAAGGAGAAGAGTGGGGAACTGAAGCTCTTGAGAAAGAACTAGCAAGAGACTTGTGCCAGAATTCTAAAGCATGATGGTGATGAGTGGCCCTGGACGAGGAGATAGAGGAGGAGCAGAGGCAGTCTGTCCCTGGCTATGCTTCAGCCCTTGGAGAACATGCCACACATGACTTTCCTTCCCAGTTGTATTGAATTCAGGTAATGCCTTTTCTCATAGAATTATGTGGCCCCTATGTGATTACCATGAATACAAAGGAAGTCATAGATAGCCTGGGGTTTCCCTTGTGTTTCTCCGTTCCCTATCTACCTGCTTGTCTTCTGATGAATGTACAAAACACAGGTCAGGCTAATGACCACTAATAGGACTTTGATGAATCATCTTTGAAGTCTATCTTGCTATCATATCACGTTTTGGATTTTGTCCTGATTAAAATTCTTTTGAGTTGCTTTATTGGCTTTCAAAAATAAGCTTGTGTAAAATATTGTCTTTCTGTTTAACTCTGTCAACACTCCAGTTATTAATGATCAGAATAGATTAAACATGCGCATCACCTTCTGGAGGGTTAAGGTTGAATAGGTAGGTGATCTGAAGGCAGATCCTTGTATAAGAAACCTAAGTCTTCCCACATTGCCTGTACCAAGATAGAACCATTTATGTACTTGATACTAAAATAATGCTATTTTTATGTTTTCTTATAGAATGAATACAGTTGAGAGAAATGTAGCAAAATAATGAAACTTGTTTCAAACCTGAAAATGTTAGGGCTTACTCACTTTTAGTTTTCAAGACTCATAAATAGAACTATCTGCCATCAGACTAGGCATGACAAACCTATGTTATACTGTGCTATTATTTTTGTAGTACCTCATGAGCTATGCATCATGCAAAACATTCCCCTTGGGGACAGTAAACTCTCCTTGTACTCCCTTACATTGGTGACTCCAGCCAGAAGCAGTGGCTGATAGGGATGGGTGCCAGCATAGATGCTGTTCCTTGTAAGTTCATCTTCTATTCATTATACTTATTATCTTGAAACAAAATCTCATCATGCCTTTTCATATACTATTTACCACTATCATTCTGGAAACTTTAAAGTCAGTTCTTCAAAGTCATCAGATCTTGGGTATTTAGAACATTTTTTTTGGAGAAAAAAAATTCTGTGTGTTCAAATGCCCAGGGAGACACAGGACAAGGGCAATAAAGAAACTAACTTCACCAACAGACAGCAAGAAGACCAATGCTGTATCACTCCCCCTTCTCTGCTTATGGGAACCTACTCATCCTTATACAAATCAAATAATACCTCCTCCAGAAGCCCTCTCTGCTCCTCCTATCTGGGATTAATCCTGAACTCTGGTAAACCTTAGCATTTCTCTTGTCACAGTCTGTGCTGTATTTTAATTAAGTCACATATTGCTAATCTGACCTATTTAAAGTTGTAGACCTCTTGAGAGCAGAAATGATTCATCTTTGCATTCAATAAAGTGGTAGATGCCAAGTATGTAAATGCACACATGAATGAATGATGGGTGGATGAATGAACAAATGACTGAATACAGCCACGACTGCCTGAACACTTCTGTCCTAAGTTAAGGATTGCAATGCAGAGGTCTTGGCAGATGCAGAGTCTCTAAAGTTGTAAGAAATTACATTATCCCAAGGGTGATGGAAGTCTATAAATGGACTCCAGATGGTGGCATGTTCAGATCAGCAGGAAAGGAAGATGATTTTAGCATCAGTATGTAAAGTGCTTTAGAACAGGGAGATGCAGGCTGCTGGGCAGTCAGCAAAGCAGGTTACAGGATTCCAGGCATGAAGTATTAAAATGGTGATCCATAATATCCAGTTCATAGATGCATCTCCTGTGCTTGTCTTAGGCTGTGCACTTTCTGTGCTATTTTAATGAAGAGATGTGCATTACACTGTTCCTAAACTTATATAAAGCACTGCACAGATAGCACTGCCTTTGTTATAGGAGGGAAAGGCAAGGGGAAGATGAAATGATGTCTTGGAGAAAGCAGAGCCTGGACTAAGCTGAGAGAAGAAAGTGGGAAAGGAAATAGGATATCAAACATCCTGAAATTTGTTCTGAAATTAAAGACATTTGAGGATACAATAGTCCCTCCTTATTTTCAGTTTCACTTTCCTAGGTTCCAGTTACCCATGATTAACCATGGTCTGAAAACATTAAATGAGGAATTCCAGAAATTATAATTTTTAAGCCAAGCGACATTCTGAGTATCATGGTGAAATCTTGTGCCATCTTGCTTCATTTCACTTGGGATATGAATCATCCCTTCATCCAGCATTTCCATTCTGAATATGCTACCTACCCATTTAGTTGCGCAGTAGCCCTCTTGGTTATCAGACAGACTATCATAATATCAGAGTGCTTGTGTTCAAGCCAGCCTTATTTTACTTAACATGGTAATTGTTCTGTTTTATTATCAGTTACTAGAGTTAATCTCTTACTGTGCCTATTTTATAAATCAAACTTTGTCATAGGTATTTATGAATAGGAAAAAGCAGTATTTATAGGACTTGGTACTATCCACAGTTTCAGGCATCCACTGGGGATCTTGGGACATATTCCCTGTAGAGACAGATAAGGATCCACTACTGTATACATCTCCCTGTTTGTGAATGTTATGCTTTTGTAACATTGACCAAAGCTAAATACAAAATAAGTATGAGCAAACCTGCCTTTAGGCATACTGGTGATGTTGTATGAGTTCAAACTGGCTTTTGCAGATACTGGTGAGAAGATAATAAATTTGGGTCAGAGAACACTGGGAGCAGCAGATCTCCAAAGTTATTACACATGAAGAAGGTCTTTAGCTTGGAGAAGATGATAGCATCCAAGCAACGACAAGAGAGTTGTTTTCAAACATTTTGAATCTGATGAAGAGGGATTGGACTCATTCTATACAGAACTAAGACAAAAGAAAACACTAAAGATTAAAAAAAAATTCTTCTCAACATAATAAAGTCTTTTTGATGTATTTAAAGTAGTTTTTGAACATAGAATTGTTGCTATCCTTGCCCATAGGGAGCATAGAGTGGACTTGGTGGGATTTTGTTTTATGAGGTGGATGATTGGGTAGAGAACCTGTAATTACTCTTCTAATCATAAATGTGGTTATTTCACTGGCCCTCGTGCATACTGAAGTGACTGTTGCGCTAGGCTTCTCAGTGTGGTCTTGGTACACAAGACTTGCTCAAAACCCTTTCAGGGGTTCTGCAAGAGTCTCTATTTTTATTTGTTTGTTTTGTTTTTTAAGAAAGAAAGAGAGAGAAGCAATGTTTATTTAGTTTTTCATGTGATTTTCATTCCTCCAACACTTTGTTGTGCACGTGGTGCTGGGATTTGAACTCAGGTACGTGCATATGACAGGCAAGCACAGTCACTGCTAAGCCACTTTTCCGGCCCCTGCAAGAGTCTTCTAAAAAGAATACTTTAAAAAAAATAAATACTGGGGATCAAAACCAGGCAAGCACTTCATCACTGAGCCACATTCAAATTCTAAACTATTTTCTAGATGACGGTTGACAAGCAAAGTTGCAACAGACAGAATGCAGAGGCAGCTATGAGAACTCAGCTGCTCTATTAAGCCAAACATTAAGAAATGAACAAAAATATAAAATATCACTCTTTTCACAAAGTTTCATGGAACTGATGCCACTTTTATCCCAACACAGAACTAGTGACATCTCCACAGGTGGCCACTCTGAATATCAGGGGTGGTAAAGTGTAAGAACCACACTGTGGCAACAGATGAACCAGGGTAAAATCCAGATTCTTCTGCCTTCTAGTCTGGTGCCCTTAACTTCCTTGACCTCTCTCAGCCTCTGTGCTCTGATCTGTGTAACACTTAGGCTGCCAGATTGGAGAGAGGATTGGATTGGACAAAACATACATGAAAAATCTAATGCAGAAAGGCACTCTTCAGCTGCCGTGGGTGCCACTTTTGGCAGGATGCTGGCTCCACGCAGTCGTTGGTGCTCCTTAATCCACAGAGAGCACCAGGGAAGCCACATAACCCGATGAGCCAACTGTAGCCTAGAAACGGTTTCTGCCAACTTTCTTCCCTCACGTGTTTCCCTGTCTAGGCAAACTCTAAACTTTCAGACAGGTTATTCCTGAAGTACCTTCTTTACTGCCAGCCATCAAAATATGACTTCCTCATCCATCACACTCGACACACAGTTGTGGGCAGGAGAACAAACATTGAACAGGGAGTCAGAAAACCTGGGTCAAGTCTCACATTGATGATTTATTAGCACTTTGACCTTAGCCCAACATTTCACCTCTCTATAAAACAGAGCCTCTTTCCATATCTATAAAATAAGGATAATAAAATCCAACGTTCAGGGTAGTTATAAAAGCTAAAGTAAACAATGCTTATGAAAACACCCTGTAAACAACAGGAATATACATAAATGTCAGCTGTTATTTATTCTCAACTTTTCTATCTTCAGAAACTATGTAGGCCAAAAATTCTACAACTGATATTTAATCAAAATGATTTACACACACATTTATTAATCACATGAAATTTGCATATATTTTATAAACACGTAAACTTTGTGAATGTGTTATTTTGGTCAATCCCCCAGATTGATTTTCCTTTTCTAAAGCTTTACATCAAAACTAATGAAGATAAACACTAAGGCTTATATCAATTCTTTATTTCTAAATATCTTTTTTTTTTTTTAAAGAGAGAGGGTCAGTGAAAGAGAGAGAAAGACTGAATCAGTTTTATTTAGTTTTTCATGTGGCTTGCGTTGCTCCAACTTTTCGTTGTGTATGTGCTGGTGGGGTTTGAATTCATGTCCTTGCGCATGCCAGGCAAGCGCCATAACTGCTGAGTGACCACTTCAGCCCCTCTAAATACCTTCTAAAAGAGGCAATATTGATAAGAGCAGCAATGAAGAATTTTGTAAAAAAAAAATTTTAAATGTGACATTCATCTTCTCCAGGGACTTCATAGTCCCTGGAGAGGGAAGGTGAGGGGAAGAGGCACTTGAAGGGATAAACATTCTTAACTTCTATTTAAAGAGTTGGTAACTAATTTAGTGAGACCCTGTCCCAAAATAAAAATAAAAATAGAAAAGTACTGGGGAAGGCTGGAGCAGTGGCTCTGCAGTTGGAGTGTTTGCCTGGCACACTCAAGGACCCGAGTTTGAACCTCAGCATCACACACACAACTAAGTGTCAGAATAATAAAGGTCAGATGGAAAAATAAATGAAGTTGGTTCTCTCTTTCTCTCTCTCTCTCTCTGTTTCTTTAAAAACAAAACAAAACAAACAAACAAAAAAAAAACTGGGGATGTAGCTCAATGGTTAAGTATCCTTAGGTTCAATAATCCCTGGTACAAAAAAAAATCTAAAATATCTAAATCCTAATCTCTAAATCTATCTACAGGTTCTCTGTTATATCTGTTTATTTAGAAGTGGGAAAAACTGTTAGTCATAAAAATTTCTGCTTATTCCTGGTGAGATGTCAGCACCTTCATTGTCAAGGCTAAGTACCTGTGACCCAGTTCTCCAATCCACAGCAGGAGGAGGAGCACAGGATTTGCCATGACCCACTGTCTCTGCAAGTTTGCTGTTCTTGACTCCCATTTGGCTGTGAACTGGGAGCAGATGTGTAAATTCCCATTATTCACAGTACAATTCTCTAAATGGTAAGCCATTACATAGAACAATAATTTTATGATCCAGATCAAAACCGAAAGTGTTTAATTTTTCCAAGAAGTAGATTTGAAACATTCTTTCAGATACCTTTTGTAATGGTAACAATAGAATTTTATACTTATTTAAACAGGAGACTCAGAAGATCAACAAGCTTTATTGTTTGTAACATTTTAATAGTTCTTCCCAAGATACATGGACAAGATAATTTTTAGGTTTCTATTTACAACGGAGACATTAGGAAAGAACATGAAATAAATTTAGGAGCCCATGAAATCACAGGAAAGGTTTGAAAGCATTGCTGTGTGTTATCTGATTTCCCTTCTTTCTTATCATCTTTTCGATGACTTCTAATTCTAAATAGCTGCACTTTATTGCATGATGGTCTTTGGGGTCAAACTGGCTGGGTTTGGTTCCCCTGTTCCTTTAACCAGCTGAGTGAAGGCTAATAAGCCATACCTTTGTCCTCAGTTACCCCATTTTCAAAATAGAGATAATAGTAAAAGCTGCCTCATAGGTTTATTGTGGGAATAAATGGGTTATTATCGAAAACACACTTAGAAGGTGCTGGTCATCAGCAGCATGAGGGTATGAGAGATTATTTTCATTATTCATTTCAACCTAGGATCCAAGGGCTTCAGAAAAGCTGAGAACCTCTTGAGATTCTGTAAAAAAAAAAAAATGTCTGTATACTTTTCTGGTGCAAGAGACAGAGGCCTCACCAGATTTTGAAAGTAGGCAATTTAATAAAGAAATCTTTAGATCTACAACGTTTGGGTCAGAGCCTGACTTCCTGAATGCATAGACAGATCAAAACCAAACACTGGTATCAGCTGCCCATCTATACTGAGCCACTGTTTTAGTCATCTTTTTCATTACTGTGACTGAAAGACCTGACATGAACAATTTTAGCAGGAAAAGTTTATATGGGGGCTCATGGTTTCAGAGGTCTTAGTCCACAGAAGGATGGCTTGAGAGGAGGCTGAACATCATGGTGGAAGGCATGGCTCCAGGGAGCAGAAAGAGACTCCACACCAGATACAAAATATATACTCCAAAAGCATGCCCCATGACCCACCTCCTCTAGTCACACCCTACTGGCCTACAGCTACCAGTTAATCCCATCAAAGAGGGTTTGGCTCACTGATTGAGTTAAGGTTCTCACAACTCAATCCTTTCACCTCAGCCTTCCTGCATTTCTCTCACATAAGCTTTGGGGGACACCTTTCCTTCAAACCATAACAGGCACTAATTATGAATTCTACTATAGATTGAAGGATTGTTCCTTATCCTAATGGATATCTAACTTTCAAACGGATGTTCCCCGCCACCAGCAGCACCCCCCCCCTCAAAAGATCAAACTTGAAAATGGCTAAGCTGACACTCTCCAGAGCTGATTGTGAGGTGGGCCAGTATCTGCTGGCAAAATGATGTAGGGAGGGAGCAGAGGCATTCGGTCCAGGAACCAGCAAAACAAATGGAAATTCAACACCCGGCACATCTGTTTATACTCGAATTCTAAAAATACCCTGCAGAAGTGACAATCAACACAGGATCGCATGTGAGAAGCAAAACTGAGAGCAGAAACCGACCTGGCATTCCCAGGAGGCAACTTTATTTTCTGTTTCATTGTTGCATTTGTCTACTTAAGGCAACTCATGTCCTCCCAGAGAAGAAAATGACAGATGGAATGGCAGGGTTTGGGGGCCGTGTTTTCTGGAGCATTTAGTAGAGAATTTATGACTCTTTGCAGTTGCAGTTGGGTATGTTTTAGAATAATTTTCTACCATGACAACAGGTAATCCTCAGAAAATTTCAGTCCCTAACAAGAGTGCAGAGATGTTGCTTTTCTAGCTTTTCCACCTTGCAGTTTGGATATTAATAATGTTGAATAGCTACTCAGTATTCTAAATAATTGAAGCTACCTTGTTTGAAACCTACTTTATTATTCTTGGTTTTAAAATGACTGATTCTTCTTTCTGGTCAATTTTGACAGTTTCCTGGAATGGGTCTTTGCTGTGTGGAAATCTCCCCTTTGGTTCACATTTTATATCTTGGGAATCAAGATACAATGTTAACCTAGATAGAATGCTAATTTTATATCAAAGGAGATATCAACATTTAACATTTTTCAGGTTTAATCATAGTTCATGCACAGTAATCAAACTATCAATACTTATCGAATCCCAATTCCATCCTTTTCAGCACTGTGTTAGCTACAGATGCTGATGGCAAATCCATACTCTGAAGGAGCTTAGAATCTTATTGCAAGAGTCAAAAAAGGAATAACATGCGAAATCAGCATAACCCAGAGACCAAGGGTCGAATGTCTTCACTCATCTGTGGAGGCTGGAGCTAGACCCTGGCCATTGAGAAAGGAGGTCTATTATCATGTTTTAAATTCAGAAAAGGTGTAGTGACATACAACCTAAGGCATT
>PVKS010040963.1:0-16296 GCA_004027875.1 Aplodontia rufa
AACAACCATACAAATTTTAATGAAATAATATAAAATGTGTATAGTTTCTGGATACTAAATTTAACCCCAGGAGTGCCCCCCCAATTTCCCACCCGTATCCCACCCTTCCCTTAACCACAATATCTCTAAAAAAGTATTAGGCTATATAATATTACACCTTATCTGGATTTAACACATGATAATAAACCACCTTTCTCAATGGCCAGGGTCTAGTTCCAACCTCCACAGATGAGTGGAGACATTCGACCCTTGGTTCTCTGGGTTAAGCTGATTTTACTCAGCATAATTTCTTCCACACACTCATGTGTCTTTAAGAGAAGCAAAAGAATGAAAGGAAGTCTAGATCCTTTTGAAAGAGATGGAACAAAGAGAATAAAAGGCAGGAAAGATATTTGTGTTCTGATGAGGTTCTAAGAGCCTGATTGAATGCTGGGGGCTTCATTGTGTTTTCTTCTGATCACACAACTCTAAACACATGATTTTGCCCAAATTGGGAATCTTGGAGAGAGTAAGTAACGTCCAAGGTTACCTATCAATTATACGTGAAAGCTAAGAGCTGAGCACAGCCTACTCATGCAGGCTACGTTGTTTGACAGAAGACATTCGTAGCCCAGTGCTGGAGGCAGAAAAGAGAGAAGTCGGGATGGGATGAAGATCTCACTAAGACTGCAGTGAATCTTTTTTTTTTTGAAGAGAGAAGGACAGTGAGAGAGAGCAAGAGAGAGAAAGAGACAATCAGACAGAATCAATTTTTTATTTAGTTTTTCACATGGCCCTTGTTGCTCCGACACTTAGTTGTGTACGAGGTGCTGGGGTTTGAACCCATGTACTTGCGCATGCCGGGCAAGTGCCATAACCATGGAGTCACCACTCCAGCCCCTGCAGTGAATCTTTTTAAAGAGGCTTTTTTTTTTTTAAAGAGAAAGGGACAGTGAGAGAGAGAGAAAGAGAGAAGCAATTTTATTTAGTTGTTCATGTGGCCTTCGTTGCTCCAACAATTCTTTGTGTATGTGGTGCTGGGGTTTGAAGCTGCATCCTCATGCATGCTAGGCAAGCGCCATTAACTGCTGAGCCACCACTCCAGCCCCTTGAAAGCAATTTGTAATGAAGGGAAAGAAAAGCCAACTGGGTGTAAACACCTGAAACATGGTGTCCAGGAAAAAAAAATTCACAACCTATAGTAAGAATGAGGAACAGATATGAGGAGGTGTCACCCGGAAGTGTAAGCAGCAGACATGCATTGAAACAGGAAGGACTTTGAGAATGTCTTGACTTTGCTTCACTTGAAGGATAAAAGGACCAAATGGCCAAAGGATCAGAGATGCAGAAGCCGTTGGCTGACAAAGGACACAAGGAGAAGAGATGGCCTCTTAGGGTTGTGGGTGCAGCTTTGCTAGGGAGTGGGGACAAACATGATAACAAATCCTAGCCCCATATGTGCTCTGGGGATTGCCGTGTGTGTCTAAGCTCATCCTTTTCCTCATGGCCGCTGAGCAGGCTTTGCATCTGTCACAACTGGCAGTGTGGGGCTGTGTGAACAAGGCACTGGGAGAGCAGAGAGGTGTGAGCATGGGAAAGACCCAATGAGGGCTCCCCACTCTCCCTAGGTCGTACTGATCAAAGGTGCTGCTCACTGTCCAGTTAAGACTTCTGTTTGCAAATAGCCTTAAAATTCTTTTGCCTTACCTCTCTGCTGGCTGCTATTCCTTCAATTTCATATCTGCATTCCCAGTTAGAGTGAATGTTTTCATTCACTAAAGAACTAAAGAGAACTAAAGAGAACATCCTAATTACACTCAGAAACATATTCGTGTCATCAGTGCAGTAAACATTTATTCTGTACCTATAATGTTCAAGTAGTGCATGAGTCATTTATATCCTGGTTTCAGTAAACTTGTTACATGCTTTATTCAAACCTGTTTTCCAGATTTTAGCTGTACACACACACACACACACTGGAATCTGAAAAACAGGCTCTCCGGAAAAGAAAGAAACTTAGAATGCAGAGGATAGGGGTATTAAAGTTGATGGTTGTCCTAGTCTGGTTTCTATTGCTATAACTGAACACCACAAACTGGGTAACTTATAAAGAACAGAGCTTTATTTGGCTCACAGTTCTGAAGACCAGGAAGTCCAAAGGCATGGCTCCAGCATCTGCTGAGGACCTTCTTCCTCTATCATGACAGGGCAAAGGGAATCATGCAGTGAGACGGAGCAAGCACGCTAGCTCAGTTTTCTCTTCCTCTTCTGATAAAGTAACTAATGTCTCCATGGGCCCCACGCTCATGACCTCATCTAACCCTCACCTCCCAAAGACCCCATGTCCAACCCCATTAACCTATGACTTTGGGGATGTTTCCAACAAGTAAATTTTGGGAGGATGCATTCAAATCATAGTAATAGTTTTTTTTTATTTTATTTTTGAGCAACCTTACAAGATTTTAACAAAATAATATAAAATGTGTATATATTCTGGATATTGCATTTATCCCCAGGAGTGCCCCCCATAGTAATAGTTTTGTTCAGAATTTTTTTCTAGTTGGAAGAATCTACTTTACTTGACCTAGGGAAATTTTTTTTATGTTTTCTTTTTTATTATGAGTTGCTATTGTAGCAATGTAGGTCATATTATTGGTTTGGCTTTCATTTTGTATCATTAAAAAAAATTCTCATCATGCACCCAGATGGCAGGACATTGAGCAGGAATGAGAAAAGCTTCTTTCAAAAGAAGCCTAGGAGCCAGGTGTCAAGGTGGTACACACCTATAATCCCAGTGACTCAGGAGGCTGAGGCTGGAGAATCACAAGTTCAAAGCCAGCCTCAGCAACTTAGCCAACTTAGCGAGAACTTGACTCAAAACAAAATATAAAAAGGGCCTGGAATATGGCTCAGTAGTAAAGCACCCCTGGGTGGTTCAATCCTTGGTACCACCAAAAAAATGTTTATAGCAGCTCAATTTACTATAGCTAGACTATGGAACCAACCCAGATGCCCCTCACTCGACGAGTGGATACAAAAACTTTGGTACATATATACAATGGAATACTACTTGGCCATTAGAGAAGATGTTATTATGGCTTTTGAGATCAAATGGATGGAGATGGAAAGAATTATGCTAAGTGAAGTATCCCAATCTCAGAGACTCAAGGGCCAAATGGTTTCTCTCATCTGTGGAAACTAGAATACGTGGGGAAGCAGTAGGTTAAACGGCTAAACTAATAATAACCTCAAATTGTATGATTGTCAGCATAATAGGGGGATGGCTCCCTAGGATACTTGGAGGCATAGGGAGGGGGGAGGGGGTGGGGGGAGGGTGTTTGAAGATCTCCTAGGATACTGGAGAGTGGGAACATAAGGGAACCATCTCAGAAGCAGATGTTATTCCTCCACGAGATACCCATTTAATGCAAGAGTTCTTCTGGGGGAAACTGCAACAGGTGAAACCCAAGGTGGTCATCCATGTTTTGGCATTACCCCTGGATAACTATGTATATATACATTGGTTATTGATGGTTTGATAATGTTTCCCTCTGATTTGTATCTCTATATACTCTTAATAAAAAAAAAAAGTTCACACTAAAAAAAAGGAAAAAAAAACTAAAAAGAAACCTAGGCAGACATATTAGAAGATAATCTAATCATTTTTGGAAGTGGGCTGAGTTTAAGTCCTGAATAAATATGTCTCTGTGGAGGATACCTGTGGAATGGCAAAACATTAACATACCCATAAATCAAACAGGAGGAAATCAAAACTGAAGCCCAAGAAATGTAGGTTACCTGCAAAAAGGAATTTCTAACTGCAAAGTTATTTACTATAAAATAAATTAATTTGGAAATTTTTAGAGAAAGCTTTTTCAGGCATCCTTTGAAACACCTTGAATTGTATTTTTCCGAGTGCTTTGATAGTACTGTATTGAGCTGAGTGAGGTGAACAGGGCATCTATATAGAATTTTTCAAGGTCAAGGAGTCTAAGGATTCGTCATAAGCTCAGCAGCATATTTTTATCATGTACATTGATCCTATATTTTGAAGGTAAGCATCCACATAGATGAGACTTCAAGGTAACCAAATAACCTAGTATTCCCTAAATACAACTGTATCACTTTTCTTCTTGGCTCTTCCCTTTCTATCGATAGAATTAACATTTTCCTAAATACATTGTGATTCTCTGCTTACCTCTTTGAACTTTATGACTTCATTATTTCTCAGTTGAATGATTACAAGAGACAAATCTGTCTTCCTGTCGCAAGCCTCTCTCTGTTCCAACTCCTTCCAAAGACTTTCTACTAGGTTACTGAAAAGGTCATGTCTGTATTCTATTTTGTTCATGCACAATGTCCTCAACATAGCATTCAAAAATTTCATGGTGAATCTCCATTCTCCTTTGGGATCATCTTTTTTGCAGTCCTTCTACAAACTTTCTATACTTCAATCATACTAAGATCCTAATTATTCTGAGTTTCTATTTTTTAGGCTCAGATGCATGCTAGTCAGTATAAACTATATTAAGATGAGTTAAGAAACATCCCAAACACAGAGGCTTCCAAAAAAAATTATTTCTTGCTCATGCTACAAGCCTAGACAAGCAGCTATAATGACTACCAAAGTCCATCCTTCTTGACACTAAATATTTAGCTCACCCTCTCCCCTGCAAGCAAAATATATTCATGCTTCACTATAAAGGGAGAAAAGCCAAAGCCTTTTCCTATCCTGGTACAAAATCAACCTCAAAATATGTGGCCTATGGTCAATGTACAATAGTCTGTACAGCAGAGATTGATATCCAGTAATATTTGCTTTTGTCCAGGTGTATCTTTGAGATGTGCAGACACAAAAAGACAAATTTATCTGCCTCCCATACATCCAATATATAATTGCAGAACAAGAACAAAATAATCCACAATAAGCATTCCATTTAGAAGGAAGAAGATGGAAAATAACAGTAGTGCTTGATGCGTAACAATTCTGCAGTCTCTCTGGGTAAGATGCTGTAGGCTCTCTACCTTAGGAGAAAGAAATTTTCTTGATTAGGCTGTAATTCTGATCCCTGAGAGCAACTTCTAGGTCCATGGCTCTCCCTGAGTCCTAGTTCCCTGCTCTGGAAAAGCTCTTCCATTTCTGTTTTACCATATGTATAGCACACATCAAGGAATAAGAACCTGTGATCCTTAGGAGCCCAAGAGATGTATCAGGACTCCTCCAGTTACCCCTCCAGCTGGCTTTTGATCTAGGCTCATGGTGGTTGGTTTGGTTTGGTTTGGTTTGGTAATGTAGCTCTCTTAAACATGCAGTTAGCTTCTTTCTATTGATTGTAATGAGTTCCATGTACCAATCCCCAAACTGACAGATCCCTCCTAGATGTAATTATATTTTTGCTCAATTTGTTTGCCTTCCTACTCCCATATCTCTGTCTTACATGCTTTCAACTTATTAGGCTAAGCAGGAGAACCATACTTAATAGCTGCTTTATGAATCATTTTTTCAAATCAGGAAGATTTACTAATTGTATCTTTATTCTAAATTATCTGAATCCATTCAGAGGTTTTAAGCCATGGGGGTGGCCACATCCTTGGTTTGAACTTTGTAGGTAGGGGTAAGTTTCCATATACCTTCACCACCCAGACCCTGCTCCCATTTACCTTTTACAAGTTAATTTGAAATTGGCTTCTTCTTCCAGTCCTGCAAGTCCACAAATATCTAAGATTCTCATTCTCTTTCATTGCTACTTGAAATCTAACCATTTTTTTCTGAGTTTATTTCTTATACCTTATCAAAGATTGCCAATAGCAACCAACCCTTGGTGTTGACACTATGTTTTGAAGCTGCCTTTAGAGTTATGAGTTCATTTTCACATCATCCACCATTCAAGTTGCAGAAAAACAGTCTACCAAATGATTTACACTGCACAGCGTGGATCAACACTTTTTCAGCCTCTAGTAACAGTTACCTTATTGCCTGCTACCAAATCCTGAAACCATAGTCATATACTTGAGGGATTTGAGTTGTTCTTGTTTTTGCCTTAGCACCCCATTTCTGGTACCAATTTATGTCCCAGCCAGGATAGGCTAGGTCATGCTTTGTTCATAAACAGCCACCAAATCTCAACAGTTTCTTTCTCACTCATGATATCATGAGCTGGCATGAATCTCACTCAGATACTCAGAATGACAGAGGATTCATCTCAACAGGTGCTTCCATGGTCACCAAATCCCATAAAGGGGTGGTGGGAAATTGACCACTACTTCCTGGAAGTGAGACTCATCACCTCCACTCACATCTCACTGCTGAAGTGATCTACATGAACACCACTAATTTTAATGAGGCGTAGAAGTCCAGTATCAGTACGTGCACAGAAAATAGAGTGCTGGATGAATTTGGTGACCTACAGTCATAATAGCTCAACGCCTTCATTAATGCTATCCCCCTGCACTGCCATCTCCTATTCATTTATGCAGTCACCAAGGACATTATAGCACATTGCTCAAGAGCTCAGGTTGTGAGGTTAGATTACTTCAATTCAAAATCATAGCTCTGCCACTTCTGCGTGAGCATCATTTCACCTTTCTGTGTTCCGATTTCCTCATGGGTTACATAGGGACCATAATATTTCAAGAATAATTGGGAAGGTTCAAGAAGACAAGGTGCATGCAGCACTTAGCACAGAGTGAGGCACACTGTAAATGCTCCTTATGTGTTAGATATCATCATTATTATAATTTTGGGCCACATACTATGTGCAGAGCATTAGGACATATTAGTCATTCAGATTCCTGGCCTAATCAATTTTGCAATCTAATGGAGGAGAACTTTAGAAAAAATGTCATCATTTTTAAAAATCGCCCTCTCAAATTTAACTTCTCTTGATGGCATGGTGTCTCTTCCTCCTAAGAACTCCTGAAGCACCGTGTTAATATTTCTCAAGGTAGCTCTAGCCTTCTTATATACTTTTACTATTTTCTCTGTCCCTCGTGTAGAAGGGTGTTCAAACATTACCAGAGATGCTGAACAAATGCTAACTACCCCATTGCCATCCCTTATGTATAAGGCTCTTTGCACAGCACCTTCCCTCCATAGCTTCAACCTATGTTGTTGGTCTGAACTGTCATCTGACATCTGCCCGCCATCCATTGTCTGCGTCTGCGCTCTCAGATTCTTCAGCCTCCTTGAAGCTTCGGAATCTGTGGTTCTCCAAAAACACTCCCTGTTCCTTCTCAACCCTGCTTAATGTTGCCAGCCCACCTGGAGGCTGGGAGCTCAGAATGGTAGGTACACATTAGCATGTTAAAAATATCTACAGAACTGTCCCCAGTATTGTCATCCACTTTGAACATTAGCATTATTTCCTTCTGTTCATCTGGGGAATCCCTGTTCTTTCGAGTTCTGGAAGGAGGAAGGAGTTGGCTCTAAGAGACCAACATTAATTCATCGTTTTAGAATTGGGGAAGGGTCTGCTTTAATGACTACATTAATTACTTAACATTTTGTAAAACATAGTCATGAACCCACATAAAGTGATGAGAAGGAAATATATGTCATCATTTATCCTGATAAATAGTAATAGTTTAATTTTCTCCCAAGTCTGCTTTTCTTTTCCAAGAAAAATAGTACAAATAGAAATTTATCTAGTGTTTCTCGTACATCTCATTTGATCCTCCCAGTGGTCTCAAAAGGAATTTGGAGTTGATTTTAACCAAGTCTTTAAAGGTGGACCAAAGTTTTCTCATGGTTGTGAAGCTTATGAGCTTGGTCTTGGGTCTCAAGCTCTAGCCCTCTGCTTTCCATGCTGACTTTCTTCCTCCCACTGACTCATGGAACACTGGGGACTTTTCCCTGAATAGCCTGGGGACTGTCTACACCATCTGGGCATTGTTTTTGACTTCCAGCTTCTTTTAGTTCCTTTGGACCACTTCTGTTTCCCAGAATAAGCAGAGCTGAAAGCTCTCGGCTTCTACCCAGGTTGCAGACTGCATATGAATCTGCCAGCACCTGGGCTGCACTTGAAGAAAGGTAGATACGCTACCAAGGGTTCGGCCCCTGAGACAGCTGACCTCATCTCAAGCTCATGTCTTCAGAGCTTGGGATTAGAAAGTCACAGGAAAACCATTTTCCCTTGTTGCTGACTTTCTCCACTCAGTGAACAAAAGTTGTGTCCGAGTTTTAAATGGAGCAAAGTCAGAGATGAATGAAGCTGCTGTGCTAAGCAGCTTTCTGTCATTGTGACAAAATACCTGACATACAACTCATAGAGGACAAGTTTGTTTCACTCTTGGTTTCAGAGGTTGAAGTCCACAATCAGCTCCATTGCTTTTGGTCTGTAGTGAGGCAGAAGGTCAGGGCAGGGAGAGTGTGAAAGAGCACATTCATGGTGACCAGGAAGCAAAACGAGAAAGGGGAGGGGCCAGAGTCCCAATTCCCTGCAAGGCACATCCCCCAATGGCCTAACTTCTTTCACTAAGCCCACTTCCTTGAGGTTCCACCTCCTCCTGATGGTGCCACAGGCTGGGGATCAAGCCTTCAACACATGGCACTGAAAGAGCTATAATTGCTTAGAAAAAGGGGAAATAAATATGTGATGGAAATCACAAGGGATGACTTCCATGAAACAGAAAGGATTGTACTTAGAATTTGAATAATCGCTCAGAGGCAGCAGACTGGGGAGGGGAGATATCTGAATATAAAGAATCAGGTTGAGTGATACATGAGAAGGAATATTTGAAAATGGGAAACCATCTTTGGATGGTCAGTGAGACCTTTATGAGCAAGATCCTTAAATATCCAGAGAATTCATTTGGTTTTAATCCAGTTAATAATAGAGAACTTTTGATGGCAAAGCCAAGGGATAAAGCAATGTGTTGTTTTAAAAAGATGGCCAGAGTTGTGTGGAGTGGAACAGTCAATGACACGAGAGTACGGTGTTCTTTGATTTAGATGAAGGTATATTCTATACCATTTACATGAGTATACGTGTATGGAACCATGTTCTCTAACATCACAATAGTTATTCTCGCTAGGGGGAGGTTGTATAGATGACTTTTGTTTTATATCTTGTTATTTATCTTTGTTTTTCTTCTTGTTTCTTTTTAAATTCTCTTTCTTATTGTTACAATGGGTCTAATTTTAACCACCCAAAAAATCTCCAAGAATAATAATGACTAATTCCCCTTGTGCCAGGTGCAGCAATGTAAGAACTCAGTTCTGATAAGGCAAGAATTATTCTTGTCAAGAATTACACAAGTGGGGCTGGAGCAGTGGCTCGATGGTTACAGCGCATGCCCAGCATGCGCTAGTACGAGAGTTCAAACGTCTGCACCACGTACACAACGAAGCCTTGGAACAACAAAAGCAAAATGAAAAACTAATTGTTTCTCTCTCTCTCTCTCTCTCACACACACACACACACACACACACACACACAAAGAATTATACAAGGAAGAAATGGGAGGCACAGGAGATGAAATGATACAGAGCTAGAGGTGACACAGCAGGATTTGAATCCAGAGCCCACACCATTAGCCACTGTACTATACTGACTTTAATATAAAAAAGCAAAATGTAGGCAGAAAGTTTGAAATCAAGTAAAAGAGCCAAGAGACTATTGCTTTGGTCCAAGGAGGACCAGAGCATGATATTAGAAAGAGCTGGTACATAAAGTTGCACAGACAAATAAGGACTCCAAAAATCAAGAATAGACAATCATGGGGTCAGAGCCCATTACTATTGCTGCTGCTACTGTCATGGTAATAATTGTTATTTTGTATGTTGTGACAGATACCCTATATCCCAATGAACACCATGTCACACACATCTCTTTTCCATTTAGGAATAATGGAAAGATTATTATTATTATTATTATTATTAAGACTTACAAAAATTCCAACAGGCCAAAGAGTATTTAGTATTTAAAATCCTCCTCCCCTCTCTCATTGCATCTTACCCCTCCATAGAAGAATTTTTAGCTTCTTATGTATTCATTCAGAAATGTAGTATGCATGTAATATATGTACTCTAAACTTTCTTTACACAAACCGTTCTATAATTGGCTCTTTTCACTTAAAATTGTATCTTAGACATTGTTTTCTATAAGTGCACAAAGATTAACCATGTTCTTTTTAAAAACTGCTAAGTATTTCACTATATGTATGTAGCATAATTTATATAACCAGTCTCCCCTTTGAATGAGGAATATCTTTTATGTAAGACAAAAAGGCCTAATTATAAGAAAAGAAATGCTCACAACAAATCAAAATGGTCATAGAATTATAATTCTTGAGCAAAAGCAAGGAAGAAGCTGAGAGTTTAAAAGTTATTTCAATAAACATGACAGCTTAGGCTCTCAGTCTTTGATCATTTGCAGAAAATGAAGTTCAAAAGCATATTATAAAATATAGCTGGGTATGGAGGTGCATACCTATAATCCAGCAACTCAGGAGGTTGGGGCAGGAGGATCACAAGTTCAAGGCCAGCCTCTGCAACTTAGAGAGGCCCTAAGCAACTTAACAAGACCCTGACTCAAAATAAAAAACGAAGGGCTGGGGAGAAAAGAAAGAGGGACTGGAGAGGTACTTCATAGTAAAGAGCTTGTCTGGCATGTGCAAGGACCTTGGTTCCATCTCCAGACCACATACACAACTAAGTAGAGGAAAAACGAAAATTAATTCTCTCTTTAAAAAACAAAAAAGGGAGATAGGGCTAGGGACATAGCTCCCTTGTAAAGTACCACTGAGTTCAATCCCTAGTGAAAAAAAAAAATGGTAAAATATATTCCCAGCCAGCCACAATCCTAAAACTTGCTTTTTCAATTTCCTACAGACAGCACTAGGTTCTGACTGAGCCACTCTAGATTGAACAAAAGCAATGTACCATTGCAAAAATAATCCAAGGGCCTTTGTACAAATAACTGGATTCGTTGTTTGGCTTTTGTTTTTCTGCATACAGGCATGCTGAAGCTTCATGAACAGCTAAAAATTCCCAGCTTTTTTTCCCTTTATGAATTAGGCTATTCAGAAGATAAGACCCTCCTTCCTATTTTCCATTCTTTTGTCTTGATAGAAAACAACCATCTCAGGTAGAGGGTGCTCCTAGTGTGCAGGGAATGAGGAGCCACCCTTGCGGAGGGGGGGGGAGTGTTAGGTATTTTGTTTTGTTTTCCTAAATTAGGTAAACCCATTAAATCTGTCTATTCCTCAACCTCCCTCCCCCTGCCTTCACAGAGTTTATTTAAGTGGTTGCCCATAGCAACCACCCACACTCCAAGTAGCTGAGCCAGGCATTGCAGGGAACAGTTTGGCAAGCTTCTGTTTTGCTTCCATTATTCACCGTACCCTGGAGGTAACTACATAAAATTTAAATGATAATCTAAATATATTAAGGATGGTTTTTGGTCTCTCTCTGTCCCCCCCCTCTCTTTTTTTTAGTCCTTACCTTTTAAATGCAATGATTAAATACAGAAAACAAAAACGTTGTCATTAGGGTCCCCTGGTTGCCCTTTATACTGTTAGAGATAGAATAGATTCAGAAAGGAGAGGAAGTCTGCAAAGAAAGCCCAGTACAAGGGACGGATGCTTGGCCACCTCCTCTCCTTCCCTCTGCCTTCATGGCGGCACCCATGCATCCGGAGCCCAGTGGTGACATCAGGCTTTGCTGCTGATGATACCTGACTGGGAAAAGGCAGGACTGGGGCATTACCGCTCTGCTACCTCCCATGAGTTAATTCACTTCTCCCAGTGGGTTTTCTTTATTTTTAAGATAGGTCTCATACCTGTCGCTACTTAAATATGTGAAAATTAAGTGAGTTAACAGATGTTAAGCCCCTAATCTGGATGTTTTATTATGTAAGGACATACTTCGTATGTTTTATGTACCAGACACAAATTTTACTTTGAAATAAACAATTTGAGAGGGGAAAAAAGTCAACTGGAAAAACATAGACACAGGTATGTTTACAGAGAGCAGATCGCCCAGCCACCATGATGTGCCAGGTACAGTGAGGGAGACCCTGTCTGGCCCTGTGGGGCTCTTCCTCATGGACCTGGAATCCTTCTCTGCTCTGCACATCAGTCACCCGGGACTAGTGTAGTCCATGATTTCTCTAAGCTGCCCTTAGCCCTTGTTCCCTGTTGGGCCATCCCCAGTCCCTGACCCCAGGAGGAAGGTACTCTCCTGGCTGACCCAAGAAGGCTCAGGGCTTCTACCAAGCCCTGCCAAGTTTTTCCTGACTGCTAATCTATACAGCTACCTGTAAGTCTCTTTTTTCCCATATTTTTATTGGCATTTTATAGTGGTACATAATGATGGTATTTGTTGTTTGAATCTGTCTTTTAATCATCTCTCACTGACTGCTCTCTGATATCAGAAGCAGTCCATTGGCAAGTTACCATGATGCCATGTGTTTTACTCATCGTTCTAGACTGGTGTCTTTGCCCATGTTTACAGACACTCTGTGATTAGGGGAGTAGGGCTTACAGTGTACAAGATCCTTTTTCCTAATACATTGATTAAAAAAAATTACACTAAATCCTTATGTCATTTGACCCATTTGGGTAAAACACACCCCTCTGATAGTGAATGGGGTCATCTACTCGATCCCCCTCTAAGAATGTTAAGAATAGCCTGCTGGTGTGCTCACTAGCCTTTCACGGTAGAATGCTTTCTTTCTTCTCTTATTGTTCATATTTTTCATCCTTTGATCTGTTCTTGGTGGTCTGCAGGGACTTCCTTAACAAAATAACATAGACTGGGGAACTTAAACAGAAATTAATTTCCTCCCAGTCTGCAGGCTGGAAGAATGATACCAGGGAGACAATATAGTCAGGTTCTGCTCAGAGTTTGCTGCAGATGGCTGCCTCCTCATATGTGGGCAGGAGAAACAGGGGAGAGGATATGGAGCAAACTCACTGGTGTCTCTTCTTATAAGGGCACTAATTCCTTCATTAAAATCCCACCCTCATGACCTCATTTAAACTTAATTACCTCCCAGTGACCCCATCTCCAAAGTGCCATCAATTTGGTGTTACAGTTTCAATATATGAATTATGGGGCTTGGGGTGACACATTCAGTAGATACCACCTGTCATGCATGTTCTGGTCTGTGAGCACAATAAATCGAGAAAGAGTGTTGATGCACCCTAAGAAGAAGAAACCATGGGAGAATGCATTTTTAAGTTACCATGAGGTGGCATACACCTGTGATCCCAGCTACTCACAAGACTGAGGCAGAAGGATCACAAATTTAAGGTTAACCTGGGTGACTTAGCAACAACCTGTCTCAAATTTCTAAAAAAAAAAAAAAAAAAAGGCAGATGTGGTTCAATCCACAATACTACAAAAAATAGAAAAAGAAAGGGTTATTAAAATATGAATTCTGGCCATTATTTTTACCAGCAATGTTCTTGCTGCTGAAATTTGCTTTGCTGCCATGGTGAGGATCCAGCTGTTCCCATCTCACGTCTGCTTCAGCCCTTACCTTTCTGGCTAAGCATTTGTGACTACATTGATAACATGTTTATGAATCAAACTCAGGTTTTGTGTTTCTGCTCCCACCCACTTCCAGGATCTCTTTGATGGGCTGTCACTCAAAGCATGATCCGTTTTCTCCCTGACTTCTTTAGTGAACACATGACCTGAATCCTAACAATGGAGTGCTATGATTGTAAGAAAACACTTTTCATATGTAGTAGTGATGAGAGCATTTTGTGTTTATGTAGATTTTACAGGTGTAAGAGTTTGTCACTTATCTCTCATTTGATCATTGACTAGCCTCCTTCTATGCCGGAGAATCTGTTCTACCAATGACATATCTTGTTAGTCAGCTTTTTGCTACTATAACAAATACCTGAGATAATTCACTTATAAACACAAAAGGTTTGTTTTGACTCAAGGTTTTAGAGGTTCCAGTTCATGATTGGTTGATCCTGTTGCTTTTAGGCCTGTGGTGTGGCAGCTTATCATGGGGAGAGCACATGGTAGCACAAGCCACTCAACTCAGGACTGGTATGAAAAAAAAGAGAGGAAGAGAGGGGCATGGGATCCACTATCACTTCACAGGCACACCCTTAATGACCTGAAGACCTCCCAGTTGGCACCACTTCTTAAAAGTTCTACCACTTCTGAGCAGAGCCACCTTGGGGACCAAGCCTTTACCACAAGGACTTTTGAAGAACGGTCACATTCCACACCCTAGCACAAGTCAGGAGCTGAGTGGGATGTAGCCCAGGACTTCACAACCAGATGTTTTCCATAATGCTAAATGCCAGTGAAAAATGGTTAAAGGACATTTTTTTAAGAGAGAGAGGAGGCTGGAGCAGTGGCTCAACAGTTACAGAGCTTGCACTACATGCACGAGGACTACACAACAAAGTCTCAGAGCAACAAGGGCCTCATGAAAAGCTAAGTAAAAATTGTTTCTCTCTTTCTCTGTCTTTTAAGAGAGAGAGAGACAGAGAAAGAGAGACAATGAGAGAGAAAGAAAATCCATTTAATTTAGTTTTTCATCTGGTTTTTGTTGCTCCAACTCTGTGTTGTGTATGTGGTGCTGGGGTTTGAGCCCATATCCTTGTGCATGCCAGGCAAGTGCCATAATCACTGAGACACCACTCCAGTCCCAAAGACATAATTTTTAAGAAGAAAAAGGAGGAGTGTTTTCCCGAAATCTTTATTATAAAAGATTTTGCAAAACTGCTTGAAGTCTGGCGTTCTAAACTCTGTGTCTATCTTAATCACATTTTCTCTCTTTATATATATATATGGACACATATATACACATATATATGCATAATACATATATGTATATCCAATATATATGGCGTATGTGTATGTATGAGTATACACACATACACACACACACACACTCACACTAGATCTACGACAGATACGGTGGAATGACGTCAGTAGTCAGTGTTGGTGATGGTATCTGCCTGAGTTTGTTGAGGAAATATGGCCACCAGTTGGCAATAACCCAGTGAGTATGTTGATTCTTAGTTCCTTAACCATTCTAACCCTTTAACCACCAGATGACATCTCTTTGTGATTGACCAATTCCTGTAGCTCTACTCATCCCACCTGTTCAGCCCCTTAGCATCACCAGATCATGTCTAACAAGATGATATGATGAAAAGACAGTAAACCTTGTTATGGGTTTTGGTTGGTATGTCAAAGGAACACATTTGTGTTTTATTTCAGCAAGTTTTATTTACCGAACGACACAACTCTAAGAAAACAGGCAAAGAGAGTAAAGAAAATATAATTTTTTTGCCCTCAATAAGCAAATTCCCTTATCTGTTACAAAATATTTGGAGGCTTCTTCCTGGCTTTTCATGGCATCTAACCCCTCTCTTGGGACCCTCAGGTGGTGGCCCGTGATCCTGCTTATCCTGGCCAGAATTAGTTATGTGTCTGCAGAGTATGCGGACCATGCCATTTTGCAAGGGTAATTGGTTAAAGTTACTTTTTCCCTGTAACTTTCTCCAATGAATAAGTTTCACTGAAGCATTCTGCAACCTCTGAGATGCCCTATCTTCTTCAAGGAGCTCATTCATTTGCAGGGCAATGGAGGCACAAGTTTCAGAGTGGGAGATAAGGAAGCAGCAGCTCTGCAGAAGTCTGTGGGGTGGGAGGGAAACCAGTGACGCACTCTTTCTCCACCATATGTTATCAAATTAGCCAGATCCTATGCATGGAAAGTTGGCAGAGC
Organism: Aplodontia rufa; assembly: GCA_004027875.1. NCBI lineage: Eukaryota > Metazoa > Chordata > Mammalia > Rodentia > Aplodontiidae > Aplodontia > Aplodontia rufa. Next base: position 15,690 of record PVKS010040963.1, read on the forward strand.
TTCCTGTGCTGCTGGATACCTCGCACCTAACTCACAGCTGCACAGCCAGCTTGATAATGAGGTGGAGTCCCCTGCCAACTTCTGCAGCCTGCCCTCTAGAAGGTACCTGGCCATGCCACACCTTTGAAGCCATGTGTGACCCCGTGTGGATAATTCCACCCCAGTGTGGGGGGCGGTCAATCTTTGCTGCCTTCTACCCAAATCCTCAGGTGATAGAAGCTCTCTTTGCACATAGAGGAAATTTTTACATGCAGCATAAAGGAAGTGCCAAACGGGGAACATCTCAGGTTGGATATTCGTGAGCTTCTCCCAGGCATCACCTCTCATTGCCGTAAGCCATGCTCAACAAGGTATAGAAGCAAGATTGTTTTTGTTCTGGAGAGTTCTGAAATCAGAAATAAATGAATCAGGGCTGGAGCGGTGGCTCGGCAGTTACGGCACTTGCCCAGCAAGCACAGTACACGGGTTCAAACCCCAGCACCATGTACACAACTGAGTGTCACAGCAACAAAAGCCATATGAAAAACTCAATGAAAATTAAGCGTCTCTTGCTCTCTCACACTGTCATTCTCTCTAAGAAAGAAAGAAAGAAAGAAAGAAAGAAAGA
>PVKS010040964.1:0-16315 GCA_004027875.1 Aplodontia rufa
AGTTGCTCCAACACTTAGTTGTGTACGTGGTGCTGGGGTTTGAACCGGGTCCTCGTGCTTGCCGGGCAAGCACCGAAACCACTGAGCCACCGCTCCAGCCCAGGGTCTCTTATTTACCACTGATGACAGTATGATCATTTCAACAACTTTAGAGAGCTACTTGTTATGATTTCAATTTGAATATTTATCTTTAGAATTCAACGTTTCTACCTCTGAATATTTATCCCAGAACAACGTTGGCAAATGCATAATCAAAGACATATAGTATACATTCTTCAAACAATAAAAATCTGGAAACATCCCAAATGTCCTTTAGGAGGAGAGTAGCTCAATATACTGTGTTAGGTTTAGAGTGCAATCTTATAATTTGGTTGATACAAATGAACTAGTTACAAGTGACAGTAACGATGAGTGTTAGCAATAAAGTAAATGAAAAAGCTAGTCTCCAAATGTTTACAAAGGATTTAAAACAATTAAAATTAAAGCTAAGTTTCTAAGGATTACCTGTTGTTTTGAAGGTGCACTGTGTGTTGGCTTTATTCACTTAAAAAATAGTGGATAGACGTTAGTGTATCTGATGGTGTTACGCCCAAGTCTCGAGTCCCCAAAGACCACCAAGGAGCTGAATCCGATGCGAACACATGAGGGTCATTTAATGCAGGCTCGAGTCTGGGCTCTCTCCGTCACTGTCACGGATGCTGCGGGTCCAGGGAGAGAGCCCCAGAGCCTAATACAGCAATACTTTTATAGGATTTCGCGGCAAAGCGGGAAATTCAAACAAAGCAGAATTCAAGATTGGTTGATCTTCTAACATATGTGATATATTTCTATCAGCCATGGTACCCTTTGTCTCAGACTTCTACCATATATAGTTTGGTATGTTAGGAATTGGCTGGTCAGCTCCTGATTGGCTATTTGCTAAGAGTCAGTTCATCTGGCGGTATGAAACGTGGTTCCTTGTTCTTTGTTCTTAGTAAATGGGAATTAGGGCTACTTCAAATACTATTCAAAATGAGGCCTCTAATGTCGACAACACGATTAAATTGCTGTACACTGTCTTTCAGCAGTGGTTGGACCAAGCCCCTGCTCTGCCCTGTCTCGCACTCTCCCGCTCTCTCTCACACTCCCTCCTCGCACCCGCTTGCTAGCTAAGGCTTGCTCAAGCCACCACTCTGCACTCACTCTCAATAGAGCAGTGCATCCTTACTGTTAAACACTTTGTAAGAGCAGAATTTTCTCTCTTGAATCTTGGACATTGATAGAGTAGAGCATGTTTGTAGATAAAGGCAAAGGAGTCTTCTAGGAGAAAAGAATTGAATATATTTGTGGGGACAATAATTGATGATGGGAAAAGTTGAGGATGTGAAAGGAAATGACCCAATCAAGACCTAAGAAACAGAATTGGCTGGAGGCCCGAACAGCAACAGCTGGGAAATCTGCAAGCTGAAGTAAAAGATTTTTATTTTTTTGGTTCTATACTTTATTATTATTTTTTAAACAATCTATTGGGTCTTTTGGGTAATTATCAGAATGATGATTTTTATGGTAATACTTTGAAATACTTATCAATTTGTTATGTTGGAATTGTGTGTGCATTCTTTGAAATAATGCAAAAATAAAGTAATTTTACTATTAAATTTTAATATTTTTATTAGACTAAAAATATTAAATTTTAGTTTTTTTCCTGGCTTTATTTTGTTTTTCTGTCATAATCTACCAAAAAATAATGCTAATTTCTTTGCTTTGATTTCATTATTGTCATTTTGGCTTAGTTTTATTTTGATAGATTCTGTAACTACAAAAACATTTAAAATGTAGTCTCATGTTTGCCAAGGAGCTATTACTCTCAGGCATATGTAGATAGAACAAGTGAATTGCAAACTCAAAATAACATGCATACCTAATCCCGTATATCATTCAGGGGCAAGGGGAATTAAAAGATTTTAACAAAAATCATGATTCATGATTTCTAGAAATGGAAAGTAATCTACTAAGTCTATTCAGTATTGCTTCAAACATTGGAGCATAGCATTTAGCAGAGTTCAAGTTGCCTTCCAGGAGAGAGGAAGTAGTTGGAGGGGCAAGGTCAACTTGCTCTCCGCCCAAGCACATTCAGATCTCCTACCCACATCCTCTCTTCATGCAGGCCGTATCCCTAGATGAGGTCTGGATCTTGCCAGATAAGGCATGTGCAGACTAATTGTGAAGTAGAAAATTTTCACATCATAACTTTTTGGCACATAGGATCTGTCTTCAATGAGCTCTGCTCTGAAGAAAGGAAAAAACTGCTCTTAAATCTAGGAAAATTTTAATGTGAGTTTAAATCATTTTCCCTCCCTCTGTGTGTGCATTTTTAGATACCTGTTGATAGTGGAACGAAAAACTTACCTCCCAGATAAAGTTATTGCAAGCGGCAAAAGCAACAGTGGGAGACATTTGGCAGGAAGTGGGTTGGGGTTCAGGAAGAGGGACTGTGTCCAGTAAGATGTCCCACGTGAGTCAGGGCGTGGATGTCTGGACTCACACGTTTTAGGCTCTATATGCCTTCATTTGGGACAGAACTTTTTTGGGAGGAGGGGAGGGGAACAAAAACTATTTAGTCCTTTCTCGGCTTTTGGAATTAACTAATTAGCCAAAATAAGAATTCCATAAGCAGCTTAAATCCAAATGGGAAATCCACACACAGTAAAAAGCTAGATCAGATGAATACAAAAGATTAAAGAGAAATAGTTGTGTCCTGAGGGACAGAAATGGCAAAACCAGAAGATTTTACAGTTAAGCTGGAAGATGCAATAAGAATAAGGAAAGGATAAAGACAAATATCCTTTAAGCAGATTGATGTCACGCAAAACACTCCATCAGAAGGCTGGAAAAGGAAGATATAAAGAGCAATAGAGTGTTTTCATACGCTAGGTGCATACGGATATGCAGACTCTGATGATTTCCGTGCAGAAAAGAACTGATTGGAGAAATCCAGGTACCACTGTCTGTCTGACCATTTGTTACTTAGAGAGAATTCATGAAAGTTAAGGAAAGGCTAGCAAAATAATAATATCTTTAAAAAAGAGAGAGAGAGAGAGAGAGAGAGAAGGACAGTGAGTGAGAGAGAGACACACAATCTATTTTATTCAATTTTTCTTGTAGCTTTCATTGCTCTGACACTTGATTGTGTATGTGGTGCTGGGGTTCAAACCCGCATCCTTGTGTATGCTACGCAAGTGCTGTAACCTCCAAGCCAACCACCCCTACTGATATCTTTTTAAAAGGCTATGTAAATAGCAATTTACCAAAAAATAGACCAATAACTTTACACTGTCTCTGACAAGTATTGTCATATTTCATATTCCCCTATTGACCTTCAATGGAACAGAAATGACAAATAAGTATAATTTAAAAATATACCGATGTAGGAGAATGAGGGGGATCATGTTCCATATCACTGTGTGTAGATAAGTAAGCATGTGTGTGTGTTTGTGAGTGTGTGTGTGTACAACTTCTTCACACCTTTCACAATTTCATATTTATTATACACATATACATACAAGTTCTGGGGAAAGAATGAGGATAGTAGTGCACCACACTAGCAGTAGAAAGTTGGCCATAAATTCTTCCATTCAGATAGCTCAAAGACCCATGATGTCGTGAAACAAGAAGATGAAGAAGGCCACAAGAGTCACTAAGAGGTGATAGAAATAAAATTGAATTGTAGTCTGATATGAGCTACAAACCTCACAGATTTGTAGTGATGCCAACACAGAGTCCACACATTTCACTTACCTGTCTGCTCGTGTCCTTTGCATCTGCCAATGGACACGTTAGATAGATAGATGCAAACATTTCCTTGTGTCTTTCTGTCCATCTACAGTGTTTTTCTTCTCCACGTGGCTTGCTATAGTTTGGATCTTTGTGTGTGTGTTGGGGGCGGAATTCTAGGTATTGAACCCAGGGGTGCTCTACCACTGAGCTACACTCCCAGTCTTTTTTATTTTGTAATTTTGAGGAAAGGTCTTGGTAAGCTGCCCAGAACTTGTGTTCCTCCTGCTTCAGCCTCCCCAGTAGCTGGGAGGCATGTGCCACCATGCCCAGTTTCCAGTTAGGATCTTGAATGCCTACCCAAAGCCCAAGTGATGAAGGCCTGGTCCCCAGCCAGTGGTGCTACTGGTAAGTGGTGGACTCTTTAGTCGGTGGGACCTAGTGGAAGGAAGTGGGGTCACTGGCCTGTGCCCTTGAAGAGGATAACGGGACCCAGCTCCTTCTTGACTATTTGCTTCTCTGATTCCAGGAGGGGACAGTTTCTTCCTCAACGTGTTCCCACCCTGAAGTTCCTACCTCTAAACAGGCCCAGAGGCAATGAGGCCAAGTGACCATGGATCTCTGAAACCGTGAACCAAAATAAACTCTTCCTCCTTCAAGTTGAATATCTAGAGTGTCTTGTTGCAGAGTCAGAAGGTTGGCTGATAAATGGCCTTTGTTGATTTCTGGGATTCCCTCTCACTGTCCTCCTGCCCCCAAACCTACAAGTCCTCTGGCTTCCAGTCCCTTCCTCCCCATGCTGACGGCTGGCAGAGGGTTGGATCCCCAGTAGCAACAGACTGTGGTCGGAGAAAAGCACTAGCCCTCGCAGGTACCTTCCCCCTAACACATGCCCTGCTCTGAAGCTGCCCTCAGTCCTGAGCTTGTCCCACAGATGTCATTGCAGGTTCCTGCCTCATCCTCAGAGTCCTTGCTGAGGACAGTCACTGAGTTTGGTTGCTTTTAGGACAAGTGGGAGAATCTTATACCCTTCCTCTGTATTCGGACTTTCTATCCCTCAGGAATCTATGTAAAATGAAAGGCAACTGCCAGGAGAATGACTTGATAGCTGCTTTTCACCCCCTAGATCAGCCAGGGCTTGGCGTGGGGAAGAGAGATCGATTCACCAGGGATGGGGCCATTACCTCTCAGGTACCACGAGGCTGGTAGTGACATCCCCTCTTCATCTTCAGAGCCCCTCAGGCTCAGGAAGCGGAGAGTGTGCCTCCAAAGCTGTAAGGGAGGGTTGGTTGTCTTCGTGGCCAGCGTGTGAACTCTCCTGGCTGCCCAGGGTGTGTGGATTTAAGCACCTTCCCTACCAAGGGAGGGAAGAACATCCTTTCCCACCCAGCCAGCATCAGGTGGCCACGTGATGAGTGCACGTGACTGTGAGGCTTGCCCCAGAGAAGATTTAAGAGCCAGTGTTTGCTCTAGCTCTCTGTCCTCGTCCTCTGTCATGCCAGTGCCGAGTCCAATAGAGGCTATGCTTCAGCCCAGCCCTGATTTGTAGACATATAGGAAGAAACAGCAGACCTGCAGCCAGCCTACGGCTGACACACTGTGTGAACCAGAAGAAACTTTTGTGGTTCCAACAGATGGGGACTGCTTATTACTGAGGTTGCTTTGATACCTTGAAGTCAGGTCCTAGCTAAAATAAGACCTTTGAAAATTTATTTTATTTTAGTTTTTGGTACTGAGGAATATACCCAGGGGTGCTTAACCTCTGAGCCACATCCCCAGCCCTTTTGAATTTTTTATTTTGAGATAGGCTCTTGCTAATTTGCTTAGCACTAAGTTGCAGAGAGTGCCTTTGAACTGGGCAATCCTCCTGCCTCAGCCTCCCGAGCCTCTGGGATTATAGGTGTGTGCCACTGTGCTCAGCTATTTTTTTTAACATTGAGGGAAATAGTTGAAATCTATTAAAATGTTATTTCAAAACATACTGTATTGCAAAAAGCAGAGAAATAACCACATTTTGCAATCACTTTTTTGTTAGAGAGAGAGACAGAGAGAGAATCAATTTTTTTAAATTTAGTTTTTCTTATGGCTTTAATTGCTCCAACAATTCATTGTGTATGTGGTGCTGGGGTTTGAACCTGCATCCTCTCACATGGCAGGCAAGCACTGTAACTGCTGAGCCACACTGCTCCAGCCCAAATACAATCACTTTTAAAATGATGATTTTCAAAGATTTTGATAGCAGAATCTTTTATTCAAATGGAATCACCTGAGAACAATGGGCAGGTTCTTCCACAAAGGGAGTGGCCTGTTCTAGCTGTCAGTGATGCTTTGAAGAGTTGGAGTGCACAACAGGAAGTGCGGTTTGGAAACTGATGTGGAGAGTACTCTCTGGCCCTAGACCCTAAGGGGTCTGGGCATCCTCAAGGATATTCCCATGTAACTGGGCAATGCTGTTCCCCATCCTGTGAGGCAGGCCCCTAGCAGGCTGGCAGACGGAGGTAGGCTGGGATCCCCTAAGGCTGACCTACGAGCTCCAAATCCTGAGAGTGATCACCTTTGGGAGTCACTTGTAACTTCCTGTGCGCAATTTTCTTTTCCGAAAGTTTTGGCTCAACTTGGTGAGCCTCATGTCACTTGTGCTATGGGAGAGAATTAAGGGGAACTTGAGACAAATTAAGGTTTTGAAAATATCTGAGACAGCTGACAACAGGGTGGAGAATGGCCTGGGGGAGGAATTTAGGTTGTCCTTGAGTATGCATTGTTGGAGGTGCAAGTTGCAGCCTGGACAGGTGAAAGAACAGTCACCACCTCTCATGGCAGTGAATTGTCTCCAACTTGTCAGAGGGGTAAGGAGAGTGGCCTGAGGACCACCCATTAGGCAGGTGGGGCATTGAACTGTGGAAATGCAGACATATGGATCTTTTGGGTAAATCACACAATTTACCTACAAATGGATGAAATTTGAGAATGTGGTAGACTGAATTATTAGTCCCAATACTTTACCCCTACTGCTTTATTTTATGATGCAAACATAAATGCATTGTCTAGAATTTGTCCTTGGTCCGGTGACTTTCATTGGCCAATGAGATATCAATACATGCAGCAAGGAGCTGGAATGTGCTTGGGCAGGGGGCTTGCCTATTTGAATTTCTGTCATCTCCATGGGAAGAACATTCCTGGGCCAGCCTGTTTGTCTGATACTGAGAGACATGTGGAGCAGAGCCACCAAGCTCGCTAATGAAACAGAAATGCTTATTGTTGTTGTATGTGACTGAGACTTTGAGGTCGATTGCTCTGTGACAATAGCCGACTAATACTGGAGAATACTTGAATTAAAATCTGAAAGGTCCATGGTTGCTTTAGGGGCAGCCAAATGGGGAGGGAGATAGGAAATGGTTCTTTTTCTCAGCTGACTGCAAGGGAGACAGTCTTGTGGGGAGTACTATATGGTTACAGGGGAGAGGGACAAAGGCAGCCAGTCCCTGTGGCACTCTGAAGAAGAGAGCGGTGGAGACTTCCCCACATGTTCTGCATCTTGGAGACCTCCACAGGTGATATTTTTCACTGTAGTTTTAAGTAGATGAATTCATGTAAAAATGAAAACATGCAGACTTGAAGGAGAAAAGCAGACTAACAGGAGGGTGACAATAGTCCTAACTTCCCTGCTTCTATAGCCTTGGGCTGAAGAAGAGAAGTGCCTAGGCAAACTGCAACCCAGGAGAGTACTTCAAAGACCCCTTGGCTCCCCAAACATACATTCTGTGTCATCTGATAAGTTGTCCAACTGCAAAAACCCTATGCCGTCTGGCTGGGCTTTTGCTCACTAACTCTTATACGTTCTCTCAGAGGTGGCCTGGGCGTTCCTGTTAGTCAGACTGGGCAAATAGGGGAGAAATTCACGCTGCTCTGCACTCTGGGCCTTTTTGGTTTTCTCATGCGAGAGGAAAAGGCCCCTGCTAACTCCATAACGGAGGATAACTTGAAGATCACAAAGTCCAGTGGCACAGGGCACCCTCTCTTCTACTTAGAGCCCAAGGTTAAAAGAGCTGATGCAAAGGACAAGGGAGCTGTGAGGAAAGTGAAGCTTGAAGGTGCAGTCCAGGAAATGGAAAGAACTCAGCTTTTCCCACAAGTTGTCAGTGTTTTGAAAGAAGATGCCATTGTTGTAGAAAAAGAAATTAGTACCTCCTTCATTTCTCCAAACGAATTAATGCCAACTCATACCACATACAAAGGTACTGAAGAGCAATGTTACGTAATGGGAATTTGACATTTGCAAAGTATGTAAGTAGTTTTTGTGATGTATTTCTTTCAAAGTATGATGTTTTTCTTGAATAAAATAAATCATGTTACATGATACTCTAAATTGCTTAAGCAAGAAAAAGGAAAATAGAAGGCTGGGACTTTTAAAAAGGCAGATGTACCAGAATTTGTACATCACAATGTACAATCTGGGGAAAAAATGTTCAATCTGGAGTATTTTTCCCAAAGTAATCTCTCAGGAAGGTAATGCACTTTTTTTAGGTCATTCAACTTTATTCAAAATATTGAATACATTTTCTTTTTAGAAATGTTTTCAGAGCTTGCAGATCACTAATCTGAATATCCTTAATGATGGTGCATGATTTTTTAAAAGAGGGCAAGAAGAAGAGAGTGAGAGAGAGAGAGAGAAAGAGAGAATCTATTTATTTTTTACTACTTACTCACATATGTGGTGCTGGGGTTTGAACCCTGGTCCTTGCGCATTCCAGGCAAGTGCTCCAACCACTGAGCCACTGCTCCAGCCCCTGCTCCAGCCCCGACCTTTATTATTATTATTATTTTTTTTTAAGAAAGAAGGACAGTGAGAGGGAGAGAGAGAGAAAAACACAGAATCTATTTTATTTAACTTTTCATTTGGCTTTCGTTGCTCAGACACTTTGTTGTGTATGTGATGTTGGGGTTTGAACGCGTGTCCCTGCACGTGCAAGGCAAGTGCTGAAACTGCTGAGCCACCACTCCAGCCCTGTGCTTTATTATTTTTGAGGGTAAATTTTATTCTTGAAAATAGCTTTTAACCATTTTAAGTCAAATTTTTGGGTGACACAGCTCACTCCAAAGAGTGAGCTTCAATATATCTGGTGGGTTTAAGCAGTGGGGAACAGGCCAGGGAAAAACCCACAGGACAGGGGAAGCAGTATGGGAAGTAGGATCTTCACCTCACAGCTAATGGCCCCAGGACCCAGATGAGAGTTGGCATATTGGGTGGGGAAATCAAAATGCAAGCACCATGGAGATTGGCACAAAATGGCAGCAGGAGGAGGAAGGCTTGCCCTAAGGTCCAGGGCTTATCTGAGACCACTGGATCCTGGGTCTTTGGTAGATGGCATACTTTCAGATTCATCCATCGGACATTTTCTCTGAGTTCTCACTATATGCACAACATTCTGTTTCTCATAGAGGAGACAAAAGTTAGTAAGACCCAGCCTCAAAGTCTATGTGAAGGGGAGATAGTAAACTACCAACTGGAGAATTGCCACTCTGCGTTGTGTCAGAGAGAAGACCATATGGGGTGGGGGGCATCCAACTCGGGCTCAGCAGGAAAGAAAGGGCAGGACAAGTCCTGGAAGCTATGGCAGCTAACCTGAGTCCTGAAACACTGGAAAGGTGTTGTCAAGGAAAAGAAGTTGGGGAGAGGCATTTGGGACAGAGGAAGAAGCCTGTGCTGAGAAAGAAAGGTGTGAGAACTCTGTCTTCTAGGAATCACACGGAAACAGTGCAGTACGACAAGAGGGCAGGATGGAGGGGGTGTGATGCTGACGTGTCATTCTAAGAGGCTTGCCAGTTTTCAGCAGGCAAATCGCAGCCGCCAGGGATCAGGCTCTCAATCTAGTTCCCTGGTTCAGATTGGCCTAGAAGGATAGGACCAAATCTCCGGGCACAGGGCATAAGTAACTTCACCTGGTAGAAGCTGCCTAAGTGTGGGGAGGACATTTGGCTTCCATCTTGGTAAGTACAATATTAAGAATAATATAGTGCTGAGTTATGTCCCTGAAGATTTTGGTTTAAGCAAAAAGAAGTGAGTTGTCTTGATTTAGCGTTTTGATTATCTACTATTTCAACACATTAATTTCTCCGAATGTCTGCTCAGTCTATGTGCAATGGCTGTATCTACTTATTGAGAGGTTTGTCAAATTAAGACTACATCTGAAACTTAGACACTATTTAATGACATTTCAAACTTTTTATGATGGTTTGGTACTAGTTCCATTGTTTTTCAACATTAGGTTTATTAAGTAAACTTTAAGGTTAAAGTTTTGCCATGTGGAAAGAATTAATTTCAGCTTTTAAATGTACAGACAATAGGACTAGTGTTAATAAAATACTCCTAGTGCATTTTGTGATTGGTTGCTCCTTTAAGGACTTTTAGCAATTTAATCAGAAGTCAGTTAGATTTGAAGAACACTTGCCAAGGTCATATCCAAGTTTATGTGCTCTGGGGTTGGGAATTAAGACTGGATTTTTTATTGAGGAAATGCCTTTTCTCTATGACAACATGGATATTGTTCTATATATTAAGAAGGCTTACGTGTTCTGATAACATTTTAATAAAAAATCATTCTAGATGTTTCTAGAAGTTTGCCTTTCCAAAGAAGTTTTCTAAATCATATACAATGCGTTTCTTTGCCAATCATTCAATTTTATGTCATTAAAGAAATGCAGACAACAGTAGCAAATTATAGCATCATAAAATCCCTTTGGAACACAACATTCTACAAGGTGGAATAGAGAATAAAATAAAATGAGATATACTAGATAAAATATAGTAGAGGATAGCGAATACATTGAAACTTACTTGGAGAATTAAAGAGTGATTAACATGCGAGTACTTTGGTTTGAAAAATTTCTGAATAGTAAAAAACAAACAAAAAATCATCATACCCAAAAGAAGCCAGCAGATTACTCAGAAAAATATTAACAGATTTTAAAAAATTGATACTCCATTAAAAATATGGGGTCTCCATCTCAGAAGGAGATCTCTGACCTCCACGAGAAGTCCATTTAACACAGGGGTTCTTCTGGGGGAATCATAGAATCATGGAGAATCCAAGGGAGGCCATGACATGCCATCAGCCTTGGCTAACTATGTAAATATACATTTGTTCTTGATTGTTTGATAATGATTCCTCCTCAATTATAACTCCGTATTCATCCAACAAAAAAAAAATAATGCGGCTAATGCACCAGTAAAAACATAGAAAAAATGTAAAAGATACATGGGGTCTCTATTCCCCTTGTTGCAGAATTTTCTCAGAGTGGAGAAAAGTAGCCAATCTATTTGCTTCTTGCTGACCCACCTCCATGTCCTCCTAATCACTAATGTCAGGAGGAGACAGGAATCTACAGAACATCCTCAGGACAAGCTCACGTAATAAGAGAAGCTTAAGTTGTGATTGGGGTAATTATTTGAAAAAGGAAATGACCTACAGAAAGCTCCTTACATCATTTCACACATTCAGTGAAAATATCTATTTTGTGGCAGACAATGCTAGTTCTAACAGAAGTTCTCATCAATAATTTTATTTGGAGTGCCAGAAGGATATCATTCTAACCAGTAGAGGAAAACCAAGATGGGGATCAGTTTTCAACAACTAGGCAGCTTTTCAGTGGATCCTTCAGTTTTTATGAAAATCTTTCAGCCACGCTTTGGATCTACCGGATGTACCCAGGTCTTCTGGTTTTATTGAAACTGTGGGCTGTGGGAAAGGAACAGTTCTGGTTGTGGTGGAGAATGGAGGAGGAGACACAGGAGTTGAAATGTTCGTTAGAACAATCTTAAAATTCTTGTATTTTCGGCATTTCCAATCCTGAGTTTCTCTGGGTTTCCGTGGAGCTATTTGGTTTATTTCTCATTGATTTGACCTTTTACAGGCATCTTTTAACTTTCACCTCTCCGCAAAGTCAGTTTCTGTTTAGAAACTTCCAACAATTATTACTGTCTCTTGGGCTACTGTCTACCCTTTGCTTGGTTCATGCATGAAATTATTTTATTTATATTTAATTAATCCTTCACTATCATTTCAGTGGTATTTTAGAAGGAGTAGAAAGGAATGTGGTATTCAGTTCCCCATATTTAAGTAGAAATCTGTATGATGCTTTTTCATCTCAAGGTGGTATGATAGTTATTCTTTTTCTCTTTGCATGCCAGAATGCCTCAAAAGAGTAGGGTTGTACAGGAATGTGTTTTTCTCTGATATAGCTGCAATTGCTTTTACATATACAGTAAAAAGTTGGGGTTGGCCTTCCAAAGGCTATTTGCCTGGTGTTCTGGGGACCATCTTGGGAAAGAAGTAATCCAAAGAGCAGAACATGCCCAGAAGACAAAGTTGGCCTAGATGTTAGTGGAAAGGGGACTTTGGAGTAGGGCAGAAATCTAGCCTGTGGGTTTGTTTTCTGGTCCAGCCTTCATGGACTCTTCTGTGATTCTTACTGAAAGAAGACTAGGTATTTCAAAGAATTAAACTTTGAAATATTTGGCACCAGCAGCACTCCTTTCAGAGCCCCACTAAGCCAGTTCCATAAGAGACCAATGCTCTTGACTTTGTCACTAGGTTGGAAACATGAGTCTAGTAATTCTGAACTCTAAGCATTGGGGATACAAATGAATCTTTTGTTTCCTATTTTTTCTCAAGAAGCTAGCATAGTAACAGAGAATCAGAAAATTCTAGTTGAATGACTGACTTGCTGTTAGAATTTTTGGCTCAAAGCTTCCTTTCATCATAAGAAGCAGAGACAGGAGAAACACCTAGAAATGGTGACTAGGAAGGGATTTCATGGGGGGCTGGAGGAAGGAAGGATATGCTTTTACACAGCTTCATAACAAGAACTTAGAGTAGTTCTCATGGACAAAGGGGAAGAAACTGGAAAATTGTCAGTGATGGTGGGCCTGTTTTGTTGGTGAAAGTACTCGTGGGATCTCCTTGAAGTAGCCAAGGGATACTGGTATGATATTTCAGCTTTTGCAAAAGCAGTACACTTTACATTCATATTGATAATTCATATTTCAATGGGAGCCATTAAAATGAATTGGAGCCACTGAACATGACTGTAGCATAAGCTACTAATGATGACATAGCAAGTGAAGATATGAGTTGCACAGTAATTTGAATTATAATCACAATCCAATTGATGGAAACCAAACTTCAAGATAATCCAATAATCCCCACCTCTCAGTTGGCAGGAACAACTCCTGACTTGATTAGGCTCACCTGTGTAGCCATTAGACTACTTGGAACTGTTGTCTGTGACTTGCAAGGACTTGACTTCCACTATGTTCCCTCTTTTTGATCAAGCAATAAGGAAACAAGCTGCCATATTGTGAGGACACTCAAGCAGTCCTGTGGAGAGGCCCATTCCTCAAGGAACTGAGACCACCTGCCTACAACTAGAGAGGAATGGAGGACCTTGCTAAGGTCCTCCAGCCTTGGCATGACTGTGGCACCAGTTGGCAGCCTGACTGCATCCTCATGTGAGTCCATGAGTCAGAACCACATACCTGGGCCACTATCAAATTCCTGACCCACAGAAATGATGAGATCAATACGTTTATTGCTTCAAGTTCCTAAATTTTAGAGAGATTTTTAATGCAGCCACAGGTAAATATGTGAACTATAAGGGTGACTTAGGTCCCATGTGATATAAACTTAACAGATAAAACAAGATTCTAACACAGGCTAAAAATGGCAATGATGAGAGGCCATAAAATCTAGACTGAAATTATTGTGCACTTACTGTATGTATCAGAAATTCTTGACTCTGCTTTTGGGATGCCCCAATGTATTGTAAAATCTGGATGTTAATTTGCTCACATATATGAAATAAATGACTTGTTTTTGAATGACTTGGCTACAAAGAAAACCCTGTGTCAAGCGAACTACTGCAACATGCGATAGCATTGGCACTCTTGCTAGGTGCTATAGAAGTACACAGGACACCAAGATGATTACTAAGGCTTATGTGTCTGTTCATATACTTCTACTCATATTTATATAATTTTATGGTATTATGCTATTTGCAGAGCATGGTTACCCAATTGATACTTAAAGACCCTTCCCCCAGTCTGTGTGTTAAACTAGGGAGCATATTACCAGCCCCATTTCGAAATAGGCTACATCAACAGCCTCAGCAATGCTACCTGGTGGGCTGATAGTTTGGACCCCCTCCTTGCTGAGATTTAGTAATCTGATCATAACTGTTAGAGGCTGCTCTTTCCCCCAAGTCTCACTTGTGGTCAGTTAGGCTTTGTACCCCTTCCCTGGGTATTACCTGCTTCTTAGATGCTCTTTTTGCCCTTGGTTGGTAGCCCTGTTTACTTTTTTTCTCACCATGTGACTCCATCCTGTGCCTAAGCATAAACTGATTTCTCCGTCTAGGAAAATAAACTCCCTTTTTTCCTCCTTTCCTTCCTTTAACATATATTTCCTTCTATCTCCAGAACCTTTAATTTTTCTCCATCCAGTAGATTTCTTCTCTGAACTTAGCCTTGAACGTAGAGGCTCTCTGTTGAACTTCTTACTTACTCCATTCATTCATAATGTTATAGTTTGGATTTGGAATGTCTCCCAAAGGTTCATATGTTGAAGGCTTGATCTCCAATGCCACAAAGTTTAGAGGTGTGGCTTGGAATAATGATTGATTGGATCACAAGGGCTCTGATCTCATCAGTGGATTAACCTATTGATGGGAAGATTGGATGGATGTACTATTGGGAGTTGGTGGAAACTATAGGAGATGGGATGTTAGTGGAGGAAGTAGGTCAATGGGGACATATGTTGGAAGGGTCCTTCTTGTGCTAGGCCCCTACCCTTCTCTCTACTTCCTGGATGCTATAAGGAGTTCAGTTCTGCACTGCCTCATGCTCTTGCCATGGTGCTCTGCTCAGCACAGCCCATAATGATGGAGCCCAAAGACCATAGACCGAAACCTCTGAAACCATGAGCCACAGTAACCCCCTTTAAATTATCATCCTCTGGTATTTTGTCACAGTGATGGAAATGTGACTAAGATGTATATTCTTACTGTACCTTTGCAAGTATCCACCCAGTTCAAGCCATCCTGTGAAGTCCTGAGATGAAAGATATAATTGCAAAATAAGATTGCATTGCTTAAGAATGGAAGTTCTGTAGAGAGACGAGATGTATGTAGTAACCGTGTGTTAAAGCTGGGCGTGGTAAGTGCTAAGGGATGTCCAGCCTAGATGGCAAGGGAAGATTTGTGCACTTCCAGATCACAAGTTTAACAAATGCATCATGGAGATGGTGACATTGGAGCTAGGCTTTGAGGAATGAAGTGGATTTTGTTAAGTGGAACTGGTGGAGATGTGGGAGGCACAGGCCCTACACTGGTGTTGAAATGGACTAGAGAAACAAGGGGAGAAGCAAAGGCTATTGCATGGCCGAAGAAGGTTGGGAGGCCAATTGTGAGTTCAGGGCACTGAGGGAGGAGCATGGGATTTAGGTGGCAAAGGTCTGGGATTCTGATTGGCTCACTAAGTGTCTGTGTGAGGTTCATTCCATCTGTCAAAAGGTGGTGAAGACAAAATGAGAGGTGAAAGTTTCAGGGAGGTGTTGGCATGAGGGGAACATCCAATAAGTTAGTAAAATGCAGGAGCAGAATGGGAAATTGGGCTGGGAAGAGACTGTGGTCATGTAGCAGAAAGCCCTACACAGCAGGTCGAGGAACTGTTGATAACCAAAGTGAGAATGTACAAGGACTTCCCTGGCAGCAGTGTATAAGATGATTTATGGTAATAGAATTTGCAGGGAGGGCTGTTATCATGGGGATCATAATAAAATGCCTGTGAGATTATAAATACCTGAACTATGTTGGTGAAAGTGGCAATGGAGAAGGGACAGATGCTGAAAGACACTGCAACAGAAGAGTCTGGAAATTTTGGCAAAGACCAAGATTCTTCCTAAATTTGCTTCTGTGGTTAGGCTGAGGCTGACAAGCTGAACAGAAGAGACTGGATTCTCACGTTAGTGCTAAAAACAGCACTCAGTAGTTGAGCAGCTATTAATTGCTGGGCACAGTTAGGGCACAGTCGCACTGAATCCCTCACAGCAGCCCGAGGAGGTGCAGATTGGTATGGCTGCTGTTTTATAGAGGAGCACACTGAGGATCCCAAGGTTAAAGATGTTGCCTGAAGTCACACCCTTAGTTAATGGCAGAGTCAAGATTGAAACCTTGGTGTGCCAGGACCTATTTAAAGTTCATACCCTTAAAATTTACACTACCTCCAATGGCAAAATCAAGGCAACAACATTAGTCATGATGCTTGTATTTATTGAATACTGACTTAGTGTTGTAAACCTTATCAATTTTGGAGACTTTAAGGATTAAAGGTCATTTTTTCTCTATTTCTAGATCTCAAGACAATAAGGAATAAACTCAAGAAATACTAGTAAAAGGCAGGAAAAAAGTATGGACTTTAAATGGAATCCAAGTGCCCAGTAGTCCCCATAGCATGTGTTGTCTGGAACAGGGGCCTCCCATCTACTATGCCAAATCTTTTTTTTTTTTT
>PVKS010040965.1:0-16317 GCA_004027875.1 Aplodontia rufa
AACTGCTCCAGCTAGGGTCTCAAGAACAATATTGAATAAAAGTGGTAAGAGCGGACAGCCTTGTCTTGTTCCCGATTTTAGTGGAAATGCTTTCAGCTTTTCTCCGTTTAGTATTATACTAGCTGAGGATTTAACATATATAGCCTTTACGTAGTTCAGAAATGATCCTTTGAACCCTATCTTCTCTAGAGTTTTGAACATAAAACGGTGCTGGAGTTTATCAAAGGCCTTTTCTGCATTCAGGTGTTTATTCTTAAACACATATAAGTAGAATACAAAATCCACATGGCCCCTCCTGCCTTCACTTTCTGGGCTACAGCCTCCTTTGCCAGCAATTTATAGGCAGGCTCCTGCGGAGCCAGCACTGGGAAGAAGTTACTGTTTTTGAGAAAAGAATCAAGGGCCACAAAGCCACAAAAAGCAAGCCACTTAGTAACCAGTAAAAAAATCCTACCTGGCACTTTAGAGTTTTTCATTATTTGTTCTGGATAGCTTTCTAATAGTCATGACAAATAACAAAATGGCAAAAATGGGACATATTAACATGCTGAACTCCATATACAAGGCTCACTACAAAACAAGATAATTCCACAAGTCATGCACTATCATGATATAGTCACATTATTTAAAAGAGTTTTAAGAGCCGAGACTCAGGAAGATGCTAACTTTGTTTCACATACATAAATTTTTCTTCCTCTACAGGCAATAAGAATTAACAATAATCTTAAAATACACTCACACCTAGACTTTCTCATCTTCAGATAACTAAGTTTTCTCACTAATAAAACTTAACTCACATAACAGTAAAGCACTGACATATTCTTTGACTAAGATATTATTGACAAAACCCCACCAAAACACAGAGACCTGTGCTAGACACTGCTTTACCTCAAGCAAGTTATACTTTAGTCTACCACTATATAGAATCCATCCTAAGAAAGCAATTCTAAATACATAAAACACTACAATAGACACTCATCAAAGTAGTACAGGTAAAAAGTGAAAAAGCTTAGATGCCCTATTCAGCCTATAACACATGAAGGCACATAGGTAATGACAGAATTTCAAAACATCACCACATGTGAACAAAAGTTATAAATTTCTGAAACTCAGGGATTTTTTGTTTTGTTTTGAATACCATTTCTTCCTCTGAATCTAGGACATCATGATTGAAATCTCACCTGCCCTAAGTATTTGGTTCTTTGTCCTATCTGCATGACTGCTAAATTACTGACCCCTCCCTAAGCCTCAATTTCCTCATCTAAAAAATGGGGATACTAATAATACTTGCCTCATATGATCATTATGAGGATTAAATGAGATAATACATGTAAGACTCAGAAAGTACCTGGCAAGTAGAAAGTATTCAATAAATATCAGCTAGAAAAGCAGTAGTAATTATAGTTCTAATAATTCAGTAAATGCAAAAATAGTTAATAACTCCATATAAGTTGAGGAGTTCAGGATTTGATTTGTTTGCTTGCTACCCTAAGGGCATTGAGTTGTTCAATGAGAATCCGGAATAATAAGACTATACCTACTTGGATTATCTAAAATTGTACCCACAGCTTCCCTTTCTGATGCTTGACTTTCTTGTCTGGAATTATTTATCACAGGACAGTTCTTAATGGCATGTGTGAGTGATATAAGTTGCTCATCTGTTGTGACCATGAACTGCTGAAGTCTCGCCTGGAGAAGAAAGAAATGAAATAATGGTCAGCATAACAAACATCAATCATCACCTAGAAAGAAAGCCATATAAAGGATATGTGTGTTAACATCATCATTTTAAATACTCCAAGAATTCCAAACTTTCTTTCAAACTCTAAAGCAAAGCTATTCATAATTATAAATATTCTAAAACTCTCATGAAGGAGAAACTGTTAAATAAATCATGGGCAATGCCCTGCTATAAAAATAAAAACTAGCCTTTTATACAGGGCTTTCAATTTACAAAATCTCTTTTTGTTGTTGTTAATTTTTTAAGAGAGAGGGTCAGTGGGGGAGGGGGGAGAGAGAAAGAATCAACTTTATTTAGTTTTTTTTTTTTTTTAAAGGACAGTGAGAGAGAGAAAGACACAGAATCAATTTTTATTGAGTTTTTCATGTGGCTTTCGTTGCTCTGACACTTAGTTGTGTACATGGTGCTAGGGTTCGAACACGTGTACTTGCGCATGCCGGGCAAGCGCCATAACCACAGAGCCACAGCTCAAGCCCCACAAAATCTCTTCATATATTATTCTAAACAAGTCTCAAGCTCCCCCAAGAGACAGATTCATTAGGTGGAGGAAGCTTGATAAAATATTCTGAAAGCATATAAACTAGTAAACATAAACACTAAAAAGATTTATGGTAATATGTATGAAACAATGGTAAGGGAACAAGAAAGCATAAAATACCATATTCAATGATCATAACTTTATATTTTACATGTGTATGAGAGATTGTTTAATACATGTATATGTATTCTCATATTTGTCTGTGTATATATCTCATATTTTTAAAATATTATATAAAACTTTCTTCTCCTTAAGAGATCATTCACAAAATACCACACCCACTGATTTAATCTCTATCAGAGCTGTATGTATTTGGAAATCCATTTCTACATTTTTACAGCTTAGCCCAAAAATTTAGATGAATTTGTTCTTAATCTTTTCCATACTGAAGGTCTAATTAGTTCTGAAAACAACAGGTTTAATTCAACCACATAATACAGGTCTTTCTTAACCTAATGTTGGTGCCACACGAATACTACTTATCAGCAGAGAAGATGGCAGGTAGAAGGAAAGAAAGAAGAGTTGTATAAATTCCTAAGGCACTGTAACAAAGATGAAGTCAAGGACAACAGGTAGTGATGAACTATCTAAGTATATAAATATGAACAATATGACTGAAAAAAGTATACTAAACAGTTTTATATAACCAGCTGAAACTTCTTTCCAAATTTCACACTTGTATATCCAGTGGTTTCAACATCTCCATCTAGGACTCAATAGGCTTCTCAAATTTAAAATACACAAAACCAAACTCCTCCTGAAGTCATTAACACCTTATAAGTAGAAATTGTTCATTTGTTTGGTCCAAACCTCTGGAATCACCCTTGATTCCTTCTCTCACATCCTTTCCATCACCCTACATCTAATGGGTTTCGTTGGTCTTCAAAAATATATTCAGAATGTAATCAATTTTCACACCCTCTGCCACTTCTACTCCAGACCAAGCTGCCATGTTCCAACTGAATTACTCCAGTAACTCCTATATGTAATGCTTCAGGATTTGAACACCTAATCTAGTCCTGTTCCTAAACTGTATACCGAGACATTGAAAGCACTAGAATGATCTCACAGAAAACCAGAGGACATTTTAAATTTTTAAGAGAAATAGTGAAGTTGACATTTATCAGACACTATTAGCTGTGGCAGTTCACAATGTCAACATGAGATTACCTTACTTTTAATAATGTAAAATCATCTCATGGCTGAGTTTTCATCAGTTGCTATGCTAAAAAATAGTTTTCAGTGAAAAATCAATGTTGGATAAGAAATAAGAGCAATGGTATCCAATACAATTCTAAGCTTGAAAAAGTTATGCAGTGTTCAAAAGGTACACATATTTCGTTAGTAAATATTGAATTCATTTAAGGATGAAATAAACAGATACTTTTTATTTCAATTTATGTGTATTATTTTTTCAAATAGCTCCTAAGTTGTTAGATATAAGTTGCCTGGACCTAAATACTTACTAAATGGAACTATTAGGTATTTCTTTTAACCTAGGGGTGCCATGAGACACTAAGGACACTGTCACCCAAGAAATGGAAGCAATTTCTGATCTAGGCTTAACAGAGTAACCCAAAGTGATTCTCTTAAAACCCAAGTCAGATCATGTCTCTTCTCTTTAGTGGTTTCCCATCTCATTATTCCCAAGTCCTTAACTAGTATGCAAAGCTGTATGTGACCTGGCTTCCCGGATCTTGTCTCCAACTGATTTCCCGTTCCCATTCCATTCCCACCACACTGGTCTCCTTGAAGTCTCTCAGTTAATAGATATACTGCCACCTCAAGACCTTTGCCCATCGCTTTTCCTCTGTCTAGACTGTTCTCTCAGTTATCTTCATGCTCATTCCCTCACCTCTTCAAGGCCTCTGCTTGTTATGGTTTGAATGTGAGGTGTCCCCCAAAAGCTCACATGTGACAATTCGGGAAGGCTGAGTTGAAATGATTGGGTTATAAAAGCCTTAACTCAATCAATGAGTCAATCCCCGTATAGGGATTTACTGGCAACTGTAGGCTGGTAGACAGGGTGTGACCGGAGGAGGTGGGTCATTGCGGGCACACCTTTGGGGTGTATATTGTTTATATGGCATGGAGTTTCTCTCTTTGCTCTGCTTCCCAATGTGATGCCTTGAACTTTCTGGAGCCATGCCTGCCGCCATGATGTTCTGCCTCACCTTGAGCCCCAGGAATGGAGCCGGCCTGTTGTGGACTAAGACCTCCAAAATTATGAACCCTCAAAATAAACTTTTCTTCCTAAAATTGTTCTTGTCAGATCACTTAGTCACAGCAGCAAAAAAGCTGACTAAAACACTGCTCAAATGTCATCTCCTCAGAAAGGCATGGCCCATTCCATCTATAACTATATCCCACCCACTGTAGGCATTTCCTATGCCTTTCACTTGCTTTATTTTTCATCAAAGTACATATCACCACCTAATTTAATACATACTTAACTTATTCATTTTTTAGGACTTACTTAGAATGTAATCTCCTTGAGGGCAAGGATTTCTACATTTTGTTCATTGCTGTATTTCCTATGTCTAGAATAACAGCAGGTCCATAGTAGGCACATAATAAAGATTTGTTAAATGAATCAGTATGTTTTAAAATTTCACATCTTCCCAGAACTGAAAACATATTTATGCACACTCATGTTGATAAATTCCATAGCAGCAATACAACACACAAAAAAATGGAAATAATCAAATGTTTGTTCATCAGCTGAGGAATGGACAATTAAAATGCGACATTATCTATAACATGGACTATTACTGAGTGATATAAATGAATGAAATGTTGATATGTTACAACATGGATGAACCTTAAAAAATATGTTAAATGAAAGAAGCCAGACACAGAAGACCACAGATTCTACTGCTATGAAATGTCTGGTTTAGGCAAATCCATAGAGGTAAAAGGTAGATTAGTGACTGCCAGAAGTTAGGGAGAGAGAAGAATCCAGAGTGACTCCTCAATAGTATTGGATTTCTCTGCAAGAAGATAAAAATGTTCTGCATTGAGATGACAGTTTCGGCACACAATTTTTTAAAAGGGTGGACTTAATGGTATATGGACTATATTATCAATTTTTTAAAATTACACATCTTACATCTAGTGTTCATTGACACAAATGAAATCTGTCTAGTAACTTCTTTTCTAGTCTCTTATGGCTGATAAACACAAATAATAATAATTACAAAAATATGAATAAGATGGTCTGCATTCATGTAACACAGTGCTAGTATAAGAACACACTTAAGAACAATATAATTTGGTAAATGCAATGATAGTACTATCCAGAAGTAACAAAAAACATATAGAGGAAGTTCTTAATACAACATGCAAGCAATAGGCTTTCTAGAAGAGACACTGTATGTCTTTAAAAAAAAAAAAAAAAGAAAGAGCAACCTGGGTATCTGGCATATGCCTGTCATCTCAGCAGCTTGGGAGGCTGAGGCAGGAGGATCGCAAGTTCACAGTCAGCCTCAGCAATGTAGCGAGGCCCTGAGTAACTTAATAAGACCCTGTCTTAAAATAAAAAATAAAAAAAGGGCTGGGGATGTTGCTCAGTCATCAAGCACCACTAGGCTCAATCTCCAGTACCTCCCGCTCCACACACATACAAAACAAACAAACAAACAAACAAAAAAATACAAAGACACTTCATAACAACTGTAAATGGCACCTGAAGCAACTGCAGGAAATTCCACAAAGCTATCATCTGCTGTTTTGAAATTGAAGTGACTGCCATAACGCTTACACTTTGGCTATCAAAACATTGTATATTTTGGTGAGCTATCAATTAAATGTAGACTCTTGTCTTCTATCCTACCTAGTATGTTTATTAAAGGCAGAAGACTTATTTTATATACTTATTCCATATACAATTTATAGTCTAAGCTTCTACTATAGTACCTCCAATATAATAAATGTTCAGTAACAACAACCATTGATGACAATGAGGTAATACGAAATCACATCAGCATAGCCAAAACAAAAGGCAACTCTAAGAGAATCCAGCACATGTGCAAAGGCATTTCATAGCATAGCATTTGAGTACCTGTGTGGTAGTATTCTCTTCTCTGAGAAAAAGAATTTCAGCTGTCAGAGCATCAATGAGCTCCCGATGATCACCTAGTATTTGTTCCAGTTGCTGCCTTGTCTCTACTTCTTTCCGTAGTTGGAGCTCACTCTACCAAAAAAATAAAATCAAAATAGCATCACATACTAGAAGTTTCTACTCAAAGTATCAAAGAAGATAATTACAAATATATACATGTTATATAACAGTATTGAGAATTAGAAATTTTTATTACAAAGTTTATTATATTTAATTGAATAAAATGAGTTGTTTTATCCTCTTCTTTAGAGAGAATGAACAAAATGGTACACAGAATAAAATATTTACATTTTTCATAAAGATACTGAAGGGATATACATATACATATTATTTAAACATACATAAGCTATCTCTAGAAGGATACATTGGCACGGTAATGATAGTTGGCCACAAGGAAGCAGACAGGTTTAGCTGGAAGTTAGAGATAAGAACTAGATTTTTCATTTTCTGTATCTTTGAATTTCATACCATGTGACAAAGTCACCAAATCCAAAATTAAATTTGCTAAAATATAACTGAAAACAAATAATTACATTATATCACATGAAATATATCCATTAAATGGTTTATCTTTGTAAAGTAAGTAATTAGCTAAACAATACATTCTTCTAAGCCTATAAAACTTTCCAAGTACAGGAAGTCCTAAAGACTCCTGACTTAAGGATAAAAGAAAATATTAATACTTTAATAAGTCTGACAGTACCACAAATCTTTCATTAAAAGGCAATTTTAGGAAAAGAGCTTCAGAGCAACTGAAACATATGAATGAAGAGTTATGAATTTTGTTTTTTTTTTAAGAGAGAGGGACAGTGAGCTGGAACGGTGGCTCTGTAGTTACGGCAGTTGCCTGACATGTGTGAGTACGCAGAGTTCAAACCCCCATATCATGTACACAACAGTCTCGGAGGAATGGAAGTCACATGAAAAACTGCATAAAAATTGCTTCTTTCTCTCTCTCTGTCCCCTCTTCTTTAAAAAGAGAGAGAGAGAGAGAAGAGATAGAGAGAGAAAGAGAGAAACAATTTTTATTTAGTTTTTCATGTGGCCTTCATTGATCCTTTGTTGTGTACATGGTGCTGGGGTTTGAACTCACGGACTCGCACATGCTGGGCAAGCGCAGTAACTGGCGGAGCCACTGCTCCAGCCCTGAATCTTATTTTTTTAAATAAAATTTCCTTAAACATTTTTGTCATTTAATAGATTTATGAACATAAGTTTAAATAGATTTCATAAAAGATGAAATGCCTAGCCAACTCTAATTCTACAGCCTTCTGAAGACTGATTAGTATTTATTAACAGAGAAAAAACTTCTTGCTTGTTTCATAAATTATTTTCACAATAAAACACCTAACAAAAAAACACAAAAAATAATGAAGCCATCCTGAGTTAACAGTCATACAAAAAAAAACATGAGAAATTTTCCCACATATCCAATCTATAGATCTCCAAACTGAATTAACATGAGTATAGCAAGCAAAGAAAAGCAAGAGAATGAGGACAGTTAATAGTGTTATTTAATCCATAACTGCTGAAGAGTAATGCTTAGTATTAGCACAAAATATAATTTTATTTACATCTGATTTTCCTTACTAATTATAATTTGTTAATTTTTTTTTTTTTTAAAGAGAGAGGGACAGTGAGAGAGACAGAGAAAGAGAGAAACAACTTTATTTAGTTTTTTCACAAGGCCTTAGCTGCTCCAACACGTAGTTGTGTACGTGGTGCTGGGATTTGAACCTGGGTCCTCGTGCTTGCCAGGCAAGCACCGAAACAGCCGAGCCACCGCTCCAGCCCCTAATTTGTTAAATTTTATATTAACATCAATATTACCTATTTAAGCAGTATCAACTGATGGTGATAGGAGATTAAAAAAAAACTTCATGCAAATAGTCTAAAATTGAGGGTTTTTTTAAATAAACTTAATCAAATTTGACTTCACTAAAAAGAAATATCCACACACATTTCTGCCTGAAGAGAAGACCGGAATAATGTCATGTACTTACCTCTTTCAGGTACCGAACCAGGCGACAGAGAGAGCTCACCAGAGACAAAGTGAAGCCTGTGAGACCTTGACCGCTCTGTAATCCCTTGACCTCACGTCCTGTCCACCGTTCATATTCTTCCATCTCATGTTCCACTTCATGTATCATGTGTTTGAGGATATCCAGGCTGGAATTATTGCTGCTTGGTAAGTCTGCAGAGGTCGTACTTGTTGATAACATATTTTTCTTCTGCTTGGAAGGAGCATGCAAATCTGGTTTTCTTTTCACTGAGAATGACAAAAGTAATTATATGTTAAGACCAGGAAAAATTATAACCATAAAATTACTAGAAAAATCTTTTAACTGTTCACAATTTATAAAAAGTTTTTACAGAAGTTATTACCATTTTATCAAAAAAATCTATAGAGTTTAAAAAAGATTGATATTATAATGAATATACTGGAACCATCCTTCCAGAATTATGTGGATTAGGAATGATTTCTTAGCTAAGCTCCACCAAACTCTTACTTAATTAAATCCAACTGGATGAGCTGAAGGGGAAAAAATTTACTAAGAGATTAAGATAGCTACATTAGGTTACATGTTTAAAAATTCACTTTTGTAAATTAAGGTACTGAACCTTTATTTAGCAGTTGTTTTTGCTTCCTTGAGTTCAGCACCTGTCCCACAACATAGCTTGAGTCTATAGTCTCAGTAGATTCTTCAGGCTGAAGCCTGGTTTGGATTCTCTTGACAGCATCAGTAGCATTCAGAGCAGCTAAAAGGAAGAACATTGTAAAAAAGTATCTCAAGAGAGTAAACTTTCTCTGAAAGTGTTTTGAATGAAAGACCCATTAGAATTTTAGATAATTAGGCTAGAAGGGAGTCAAAAGTTAAATAACATTCCTTTAAAAATTACTGTGTTCAAGAAAGAACTTTTATGAAGCAGGATACTAGGAATAATGCAAAGAGGGAACCAACCTCTTTGTTCCCCTGACGAAACAGCAGAAGATGGAGTTTCTGGAGGGGTTATTTGTGACTGTGTTGTTATTTTCTGCTGAATATCAGTCCACAGTTTACTAATTATCTCTGAATTTTCTTCCTTTAATTGGTGGAGAAACCTATACATGTCAAGGCAATAAAGTATAGAATTAATAGGTACTATCATTTAAACTGTGAAAATATTTACACATTTGAGTTTTAGAATTCACAAAGAAAAATATCTTTTAACTAATAAAATAGATAGATATCTAAAATATCTATCATCTTTGTGTTAGAAGGAATCATTCCATTTGCTTCCCAGTTTCCTATCTACCTTGGATCCCTAATATAGAAGCATTTTCCACTTCTGTAATTTTGTGGTATGGCTCCATCTTCCCCTTTCTCTAAAGTAATTGTATATATATAGCTCAGCTCCTTTTGGTTTCTCTACCCTAAAGAGAGAACCTGTCAAGAGAGTAGATAGCCTCTGCTCATAGTGAATTATATTCATTGGAGCAGAATGTGCCCCTATATATCAGAGAGGAATCATAACAAGAAAGAAGAAAAGCTGTAGTGCAGGGTTTAGTATTTGCAAGCCCTTTCATTACACAGCTAAACTTTATGCTATAAACATATTTATCACTAATTAAGCTGATATTTTAATTTATTTCAACATCTGATTATCTATTTTCTCACTTGGATTGAGATTTAAAAGAGGTAAGGGCAAAAAAGTAGAAACAATTCAAACATCCACCAGCTAATGAATGGATGGGTAAAATGTGGTAAAGCCACACAAGGAAATATTATTCAGCCTTTAAAAGGAATGAAATACTGGCTATGCTACAACATGAACCTTGAAAATAATATGCTAAGTGAAAAACACACAAAAACAGAGCATACTGCATGATACATATGTATATATACATATACACACATACATATGTATAAATGAATGAAATAACTGGGTGGACAAACTACAGAGAGAAAGCAGATTTGTGGCTATCTAGGGCTGAAGGGTTTGGGAGGAAATGGGGTTTGACAGCTAAAGAGCATGGGGTTTCTTTTTGAGGTGATGACAGTATCCTAAAATTGATTATAATAGTGATTATATCACTATGAATACGCTAAAAGCATTGAATATTACATTTTAATAAGCATACCTTATACACATGAACTATAAATCAATAAAGCTATTACAATAAAGAAGAAAGAAAGAAGCCAAGCAAGCAAGAAAATGGGAGGGAAGGAGGGTCTTATTTAGTGGCTGTAAAACCTCAAGCTAGAGGAGTTGCTTCCAAGCAACCTGTGGGTGGCACACTAGAAAGCTATTTGTTAAAAGCTGCATTTGGCAAAAAGTCCGTGATATAGTCCAAGGGGACTAATTAACAAAGCACCAAGAAAAAAAATCCTTCATAAAATAGGGTGAGCTTTAAATCCAACCTTCCAGATAAATCCCAAGAAGTATTGTAATGATAGTTCTGCACAAGTTGGGCACATAAACTCCAATCAGTCTAATAGCTATATCAATATCTCTAAAGTTTATACTTTTAAGAGTCAGGCTATGTGACATAACAATAACAAAAACACAATATCATCTATGGTAGTCTAATAAATGGTCCACCAAAAGAAATTCACAATCCAATCCCTGTAATCTATGAATGTTACTTTATCGGACTAAAAAAGTGACTTTGAGATGATCCTGGATTATCAAGATGAGCCCTATTTGTGAACTGTATGCAGCCTCATAATAGGGAGCAGAGGGAAATCTGACACACATTGTGAGAAGGTGATGTGAAGATGGAGGCAGAGACTAGAGTGAAGTAGTCAAGGAATGCCGACAGCCACCAAAGCTGGAAAAGGCGAGAAACAGATTTGCACCTAGATCCACCAGAAAGAACACTGCCCTATCAACACCTTGATTTCAGCCTAGAACTATAAGAGAACTATGAGAAAATAAATTTCTATTGTTTTAAGACATCAAGTTTGTGTTTGTACAGCATTTTCAGAAAACTAACATAGATGTTAGACCTGGTTATGGGGTGCTGGTATAATAAATACATAAAAATGTGAAAGCAACTTTGAGACTGAATGAGTGAAGGCTGAACAGATTCTCAGATGAATGATAGAAAAAGTCTACATTGCCTTAAAAATACTATTGGTAGAAATATGGATGGTAAAGATTCTTCTAGCGATGGCTCAGGAAAGGTAAGAAGTATGGTGGGAAAAGAATATATTAGCATAGAGAATACGATTATATATTACAAATAGAATGTTGAGAGAAAAGAATGTTAAAGGAGCTTCTGTTAAAGGAGCTTCTGCTGAGTATTCAGAAGGAGATAAGAAAACATGATTTAAAACTGGAGGAAAGGCAATCCCTGGTATCAAACAGCAGAAATTTCAGTTGCCTGCAAAGTAGAACTTTGTAAGCAGTGACTTTAGAAACTTAGCAGGGAATGGGCTGGAGCAGTGGCTCAGCGATTTCGACGCTTGCCTGGCAAGCATGAGGACCCGGGTTCAAACCCCAGCGCCACGTACACAACTGAGTGTTGGAGCAACTAAAGCCATGTGAAAAACTAAATAAAGTTGTTTCTCTCTTTCTCTCTGTCTCTCTCACTGTCCCTCTCTCTTTTAAAAAAAAAATAAAATAAAAAGAAAAAAATGAAAAAGAAAAAAAGAAATTTAGCTGGGAAGATTTCAAAGTAAAATACAGAAGGTATAGCCTGTTTCCTTCTGAGGGTTAGTGCGAAATGCAAGAGAAAAGAGATAAATTGAAGGAAGTACTGTTAAACAAAAAACAACCAGAACTTGACGATTTGAGAAATTCCAGCCTGTTCAGATTGCAAAAGATGCTCAATTAATAGAATTTGAAAAGCACCTCTGGAAAGAAGGGCAAGAGTATGGCTGGACAATCTTTTTACTAGTTCTTTTTTTAAAATTTTTATTAAGGAGCTGTCAAAGAATATTAAATGTATATGAAGTGACAATATGATATGCATTTGGTCTTAAATCATAGTTTCCCCCACAATGCCCACTCCCCAGTCTCTTGATTCTTCTATATTACACCCCCTATAAGAGATATAAATGTGTATGTATATGTGTGTGTGTATATATGTATGTGTGTGTGTGTGTGTGTGTGTGTGTGTATAAAATTTTCCAGAATTAAATGATGGTATAAGTATCATCTGACTTTTCAGGGGGTTGATGCATAGGCTACTCCCTAGATCCCTCCCAAGGCATATGATTTGCAGGTCTCCTCAATAATCTCAGCAGAAGCCAGTAATAAAAATGAGATTATCCAGGAAAGACCTGTGGAGGACCTCTTGTCTAATAGGTAAATTTCCATGACTATACAAGAGACCTACAAGATATTTTGAGAATGTTATAGCTGCAGAAATATTGCCAGCTTGGATTGAAAAGAAGAAGAGACAGGAACAAGTGAAGTCTACAGACAGAAAACTGGCTGATAAAATAACTCAGCTGCAAATGGAGTTTTCTTCAAGAGACAGAAAAATGACTCCTAAGGCCAAAGCTGAAGGTGTAGCGTCTTTGGGAGTCCCTAGATGGACTGTGATAAACTAAATAATAGACCCTGAAGTTGTTTCCATGTCCTAGAACCTGTAAATATTACTTTATATGGTAAAGGGGGGTCTTCACAGATAAAATTAAGAATATTAAGAGAAGATCACCTTGAATGAGCCCTAACTGTAATCTTGCATATTCACATAAGACAGGAAGATCTGACACACAAACAGAGGCTAAGGTGATGTGAAGACAGGATCAGAGATAGACATGATGTATCTATAAGGCCAGGAAAGCCCAAAGTCACCAGAAGCTGAAAGAGACAAGGAGAAAATTCTCCAACAGCTCCTCTGAAAGGAGTACAGCCCTGGGGATACCTTGATGTCAGCAAGTGAATCTGATTTTGGATTTCTAATACCCTGAATTTGGAAATAATAAATTTCTATTGTTACAAGCCACCAGGCTTGTGGTAATTTGTTAGAGTAACCTAGAAACTAATACAATACCTTAGACTTGTTTGGCAACTTTCATTTTAAAAGGACAAAGTACTTTTTATGCATTATTCTTGAAATATGGAAGTAGAGGAATTTTAAAGTATTTATTTCCATCCAAAGATTATAAACTCCCTTAGATCTGGAACTGTTTTATTGGACATTGATTCAAATCCAAGCTCCTTTAATTTTTGTTGATGGCTTCTTAGCACCAATTCTATTTTATGGCAGCATCAACTACAACACTTTTCTAAAGACATGACTTCATACACAATTCAGGAATATCAGCATCTTTAATTTATACTTGTAACATACAGACACCCATGAAGAAGAAACTTCCAAAGCCTATCGGAAACAGCAATTTTCTCGTCCCCAGGCTGTTGCCACTTGGGATTTCCTCCCTTTTTGTCATTGATGTCTCTAATATCACCCTTCCCTTCCCAACCCTAGTCTTTTTTTTCCTTCAGAAAGGGCTACAGGTGAATGGCAAAGGAAAAAACATGTGATCACTGCTTCTTTCTCTGAATGTATTGATTGATCCCAGAAACATCAATGACCCAAAAGAGACTCTTTTTTTGGTTAGAAACTTGTTTATAATCTATAATCTTCTCTGTAGTGCTCACAGAAGCATATATTCACAGAAATGTTCAAACCAAAAGGCACCTTGAAGATCATATGCTTTACCTATATTTCACAACTGAGAAAATGAAGACCACAGATTAACTAGGAGATATTCAAAGGCTTTATCTCCTGAGTCCAAGCTTAATGCATGTTCCAGTACCTCTTACCAAATATTTAGCAAGTAACATTTTGAAGGTAAGGTATCTAAAAGTTGGATAACACATGTTAGTACAACTAAGAAGACAAATTTAACCTTAACCAACTAAGTAAAAAACAGTAATTTGAACCAAATGTAAAGAATAAAAGTACTCTGTTTAAAACTAGTATTAGTAGGCTTCTGAAAGAAAAGTACTTAAAAGATGGTACATATTTCCAGGTATCCCAAAGAATGTAGTGGCTGGCAAATTTGAATTCTTCCACATATCCTCCAAAACACCACCCAGTGCAACAAGAACAGCAAATGAAACAGCACATGATTCACACCTTCTTCATCACTGAAAGAGAACATTAACTGCAAACTACCTTTAAGTAGAAAACATCCCACCAAATTCCAGCAAAGACATTTCCTGAGCTCCTGCCAGAAGCCTTTGTACACAGGGTAACAGTTGAAATGACCACAGAGAAGAGGAAAGTTAAAAGCCTAATGGTTGGGGGGGCACTCTTGGGGGTAAATCCAATTTTCAGAATCTATATACATTATATATTATTTTGTTAAAATTTGTATGATTGTTCAACAAATACATTTCTCAATTAAAAAAAAAAGCCTAATGGTGACAAACACTGTCCCTGGAAAGAAAATAGTTTGCTCCAAGTCTACAAATACTTAAAATAAAAAAAGACCTGAGAGGTACCAACACTGCAAAGAAGGAATGTGAAAGTGTGCAACACCCAACGTATAGTCTTGGAAAGGCATCACTTCTTAGGGAAAGACACCCTCCAGAGACTTCACTCCGTGAATGGGGAAAAGAGCAAGAGTCCTTCAAGGAAAAACAGAACCATAATATTGGAGGGAAACAATCAACTTTCACCCACCAAAACATTAAAGAAAAAAAGCATTCATTAAAAAAAAAAAAAGTTGTGCTTCACTCTAATTGACAGAAAAATGTGCTCTTGAGATAGGACTGCTCTAAGCCAACCCAAACTCCCAACCTTATGCACAAAAGATAGAGACTAAAGCTAACTACCATCTATCCATATAAAGATAATATAACACGATATAACGGAAGCAAGATGGCGTTCTGAAGACAAAAGGCTTTCCCTGCACCTCCACGACTGATCAGGATTTCTCCATCTTCTCACCAGTATTTCGAGGTGCGTTTGGGGAGATTAGCATTGTGAACCACCAGTCCTAATCTTAGCAGTAGATTTGAGGAACAGAGACTTGGAAACGACCTGGGGCTTTGTTCTGATCTGTCTCGGCTGCCGCATGGCAGCAGCCGCCCCACCAGCCAGCATTTACAACCCGCCTACACTCCCGCCTGCCCGAGTCACATCTACAAAGAAAAACCCACGTAGCTTTAAAATCAGCGTTCTGGCAAGGACCCCTCCCGGACCTGCGTTCTGTTTTGCGACAGGATCAGTGTCTGGAAATAGCGTCCAAACAAGCGCAGAGCGGCGGTTTGTGTGGAGGAGGCGGGGCGGGATCGGCAGTGGCGAAGAGGCCAAGCAGGCATCCGTGCTTTGTCCGCTTGCTGGTTGCCGCACTCCCAGCCTGCCCGATCAGGGCGGAACCTCTTTGGGACTGCAAAGCAAGCTCTAGGTGCCCCGTCACGAAGCAACGGAGATCGAGGGTGGAGACGGGACCAGAAGGTTTGACTGAAGCCCTAAGGAAGTTGTGGGAGCAGCGAGGGAAGAGGAGCATCCATTTTTAAAACCATACTCCCTGCCCTGGACCCGCCTCCCCCGGGTCTGCAAAACAGGCTCATAAAACTGTGCCCGGATCAAGCAGCTGAACACAGGCAGTCTCAGCAGAAGATAGGGTCCGGGGACTGAATCCTCCTCTCATAAAGGATCTGGAACTGAGAAATAACGGAGTTCAAGGCTCTGTCCTCCCACCATAGACAGAAGGTCTTTCACAGGGTGGAAAAGCTGACCCTCACATCAGGGATCACAGAAGTCATGCCCGACAACTACCAGCAGATGGAGCTCTGATAATATATCTTCTGACTTTCAGATCCCCTGAATACATCTTCAAAAAAAGTTAAAACTAGTCATATCCAGCCAGAAATAGAAGATCCATTCCTTGAAAGGACCAGAGACAATCATACTATCGATACTTCCAGGGTTTTCCTATTAAGTATAAATTTCCCCTTTTTTTTTTTTTT
>PVKS010040966.1:0-16314 GCA_004027875.1 Aplodontia rufa
TGTGTGTCATTACACCCTATTTAATCTTTCTTTTCTTTTTTTTTTTAAGAGAGAGAGGAACGGTAAGAGAGACAGAGAGAAGGAAAGAATTACGTTTATTTGTTTTTTCAACTGGTATTCATTGCTCTAATTCTTAGTTGTATATGTGGTGCTGAGGTTCAAATGTAGGTCTTCATGCATGCCTAGCAAGCACTGTAACTGCTAAGCCACTGCTCCAGCCCACACATGATTCTTTTCACAAATGATTTCTAACACTGTGTAAGAGTTTGCTAGGTGGCTGACATGTGAGGTTTAAAGAAAAATTAACTGGAAATTGAATTAAATGGGCCAAATTATAAGTATTTTATGATAGTCTTTTGTGACAGGATAGACAGCATTTTATGTAAAGAAACAAATATTTCAAAATTAACCATTTCTTCAAAAAAAATCCGTAGCAATTCTGAAATCAGTTGCTTCACATCATTCTTTGGTCTCATTTACACTGTTGTCTAAGGCTAATTAACCCAAGATCCAGGCCTTCAATATTCAGTTTGCATGAGTTTTAATTTTATCTATTAGAATATTAAGAACATGAAGACAGGGTAATGTAATTGGAAAACTGTACCTTGTCAAATAGGACCATTGCATATAAACCATTGTCCCAAATTATTAGAACTAGTTTTAATTACCTGAGATGACTAACTGCATAAGTTAAATCTGATGAGCCCCTGGAAACATTAACTTTACTTTCCTTATATTTCAGCTAATTGAGGCAAATGACCCAAGTGTAGAATTTGCCAGCAGCTTGGGTTTTATTTAATATAAAAAAGCTTTCTTATCTATAGAGAACAGCAAAGAGGGCCCTTGGCACACTCATTTGTCTATGAAGCTGGAATATTTTCATAAGACTTGGCCATTGGGGAATGAAAAATAGAACAAAGAATAGACCATGAATTTAGAATAGATGCACATTTAGTTGCAGTTATAGGTTACCTACAGGCAATGTCTCTAATTCTTTCCCCCTTATAAATTCTAATTTGTCCTCCTAGGTTTAAGGAAAAAAAATGGATTAATGAACATTTTTAGAGAAGAAGACCAGACTTATCCCCTTACTGTCTTTTCATGACATCTCACATAATCTCTCAGCATCATTCTCATACATCCTGGATGACTTAATCAGGTAATTTTTACTCAGAATAAAACACATTGGAGAAAAATGCAAATAAAGGGAGAGAGGGCTCTTTCTTTTGCTGTAAGCCATTTTCATGATTTATTGCTTTTCTTGGGCATTCCATTCTCTTGAATTGCATTATAAAAATTTTGTGAATCTCCAAAGGGATCTATGTCTTTTCTTTGACTCTACAAATATTTATTGTGTGCTTATGTGCCCCAGATTTGGACAAAATACAAAGATAAATAGGACATAATTCATTCCTTCAAGAAGTGCTCATCCTAATTGGGGTGACAGACAAGTTTCCCACTACCAAAGTGTAACAAGGAAGAGTTGTGTGTAAGGGAAGAAGAACTGCTGTGGATTCTAGAGAAGGAAGCAGTTCTCTTCCTAGCCTTTGCAATCCAGTACACCCCACCACGAACACCAGAAGCACAGTGCAATCTCATAAAAGTAATGAACTTGAATGTAAAAGACAGCTTCAGAGACTGTGAACTGACAGTTCAGTTTTCCCTGGAAAGAACCCTGAATTTGATTTATCCATATTTGGAGATATAGTCTGCTGATGAGAATCTGAAGTTAGCTTCATTTTGAGCTGAAGCATTTTATTCTGCACACATCTTGCACCTATGGAACTTTATACAACTTTAGAAAATTTGTTTTCTGGACATTATCAGTGTTGCTCTGGGAAGAAGTTTACTGTGAGTTTTTGAGACAAGAAGATATCACAATTGATGACAAATGACTAGAGAGAAGATCTTAATCTACTTTATTTGTTTCTTTTATACCCTTTGGAGATGGTACCAGGAGTAAAAATGCAGGTGAATGAATGCACTTTTTCTGGTGTTCTTTTAGATTTATTAACTTTTCCATAAACAGACAAGAAATAAAAACACGCTGGCTACTAAAAGCTTTTATTTCTTATAAATATGTTTCTAAGTACTATATTAATACATTTAAACTTTAAATATATCTGGTTCATATTTAAATTTACACAGTAATTTCTCCTGTAATTATATGAAATTTTTGGATGAGTGAACTTTTACAGTCTGGGATGGTATTAGAGTAATGATTCAGGATGTGAAGGCCTTCACAAATGCTCAGTACCTTATAAATAATGATTTATATTCCTGCAGTTGGTGTTTAAGCATTTTCATAAAATTTTTGTTTTAGTATTATCAGAGATCATCACATTCTGAGATTGAGAGAAAAATTGCGGACAACTGCTTCTTCAATTGTTACAAAATAAGCTGTTTTGATAATATTATTTATTAACTACTATTTTCCATTTGTTTAAAACTCAACAAAAACTTGCAAAAGTACAAAAATCCTGTATGTTCTTCACATAGTTTCCCCAATTGTTTACATCTATGAGAGTTTCTGTAATGTTTTCTTCGTATTTTTGACTTTCATTTTCTTTTTCTGAATCATGAGAGGCAGTTGCAGAAATAATGTCTTATTAACCCTCAATACTTCAATGTGTATTTCCAAGAAAACACAATCATTCTTCACATAGTAAAAGCACAAAAATCAAATTCAGAAAATTAACATCAATAAATGACAATTTAATCAAATAACACGATTCAGAGTTTACTAATGGTCTCAATAATATTTATAATATCCACAATCACACATTGCACTTGGTTGTCATGGGCTTTAAATCTCCTTCAATCCAGAATAGTGCCTCAGACTTTGCTTGTCTTTCATGTTTGGTGTTTTTTTTAAGAGTTCAGGTCAGTTACCCTGCAGAATTTTCTCAGTTTCGACTTGACTGAATTTCCTTATAATTTATGTATAATTAATGCATTAAAATAGTAATTTGGGAGAGAGAGAATTACATTAAAAGTGTTACTGAATTCTTTGTGTCACATCAGGAAGTACACACAGGCCATCAATTTGTTCCATTACAGGGAATGTTAGCTTTTCAAATTTGGTAGGAAGGTATTGGCTTGGTTTTCCCATGGTAAAGTCAATAAGTATATTAAATTGTTAATTAACAAGTAATAAGCATTTTCTGAGACTAACTTAAGGCATACTGTGAGATTGAGCTGGCCCTTCTTCTATACTTACTCATTCTGCATTCATTTATTTAAATTAATATATAATAAAAAGTTCTATTTTTCTCTCATGATTTTTAACTTAAAACCATCACATATAGAGACATATAAAAAGATATTATTTTTCTTGAATGTTCAGTTTATCCCTGTCTTTAAGCTGGCTCCCTTGTAGTTAGACATGTCCCTCACTTTGAGTCCTTCTTATTTTCTGGCATAATTTCTGGGCTTCTTTGCTTTTTTCCATGCCTCAGTTCTATAGCCAGTCATTTCTACAAGGAAATTTTTTTAAGAGATCAAATATATACACAAACATATGAATAACTACTCTCTTTCTTTCTTCTCTCTCTCTCTCTCTCTCTCTCTACACACACACACACACACACACACACACACACACACATCTTTTTGTCAGCCTTAGGAAATTTAAATTTGTCATACACTCTCTAATTTAACTCAGCACTACAGGTCTTATGCTGGTATCCAGTTTCCTTGTTTGCACAGTAAGGGGTCTGGCTGCCACCATCATGAAAGCAACCTATTTTTTTAGTCTCCCCTGTGCATGGCCAATCTGCCTGGCACAACATCAGAGAGTGCAGTGTGACACTCTGGCACCCTTCCTAAACCCACAACTCAGACGAAGAGGAAGGAGGAAGGAGGAGGCAAAGCAGTGCTTCTACTTTTTTAAACATCAAATCACTCCTTGTATTCTTAACATTGAGTCTCTGTCAGCAGTGTTTGATGCTATTAATACAAAGGAGTATAAACACTTCACTGAAGTCGTACTCCCTTGATTCACTTTTATAACAACATATGATTATGATTCGCAGTAAGATGAAAGTATCTTTGGTATGTCATAATTCACTGCATTTTCCCACTAATAGGTATTAATTTTTGTTGAAATGATAAAAGATAGAAGGGGTAATAACTACTGCAGAAAAAGAAGTGACAATGTGGTGATGATTATGTAGGGGTGTGTGTGTGTGTGTGTGTGTGTGTGTGTAGATGCAAGCACTTGCATGAACACATTTCTTTTTTAAATTGTTAAGGAAGATGCACTATTATGAATTTATCTAGCAAACCGTGTCATGAATGAGGCCAATATTTTTGGTAAAAATAAATATTTGTAAATAGTGCTATATAAATAAAGAATACTTTTCTTCCCCCACATCTATGAGGAAAGGCAACTTTACAGGTATAAAGATTTATTAACAAGGAAGCATATAAAATTAGGAATGCATAGGAATGTACATGCATGTACATTTACATATATTAAATGCAAACGTGATTTATATTTATATATATATATATACACATATACATGCACACACACAAATTAGGCAAATAATTTCTTGGTAAAATAATTAGATCTTGCCCTTTAAGGGTTCCAGTATCCTTTTGCAAGAAAAATGAATTTAAAGTGCATGTGATAATTTCTGAGGGCTAATCATGATTGTCAGATTTAGGTACCAAAGTCAATTGCCAGACTCAAAGCTAGTTATGAAGGAAGCCTCAGAAATGAATGTGAACCATGAACAGTGAAAACTCACTGAACCTTTATACTCTATGCAGGCAACAGTACAAACTGTCTCGAAGTTTTAGACAACCTTTGTAAGTGACCAGCACTAATTTTATCAACTTGCAAATTTAACATTCTTCATGCTTATTAATAAGTCACTAATTTTACTATTGCAAATTCATTTCTAATATTCAACATACATTAAATATGCATTCTTGACTGAAATGCCAAATGGCTGCTGTGATAAATGTTCATCAAAGCCAAAAGTGAAGAAATGTATTGTTTTTTGTGACCAATCATCTATCAATCAACTATTGTGGTATACAGCTCAAAACTAACACCACCCTCTCTGCTTCATACATACTTACTATGCTGAAGTATTTCCAAACAAATGATAGGGATCATAATGATCCATTAAATATTTGTGCATCTTTCTAAAAACTAAGTATGTAACATAGCTATGACAATGTAATCATTTTAGAAACATTGGCAAAAATTCCTTAAAATTATAGTAACAGAAATCTTCCATTTTTCCCAAAGATGTCCCTGTCCCTGAACTGTCCCGTTAATGATCCATCACAAACTGTACATCACATTTGATTGTTATATCCCTTAAATTTCTTTTAATTTTCATCAGTCCTTTTGCAATGTCATTCTACCAATTGACTGACATATTGAACATTTTTTATTTTTGTGATTACTTCCTTGTGATACAATTAAATTGTCCTTTGTTCTGGTAACTCTTTCAAAAAATAAGTAAATTCTGATTATTTGGTGAAATACAAGTTTGTTTTGTTTTGGTCAAAGGATATCATAGATAATTTTGTATCTGGCGTATTGATCTTCTCAGTTTGAAAATCCATGTGTACCAATGACTTTTAATTGATTCTGTATAGATATCAACACAATTTTTTTCTCTCTTGACGCTTACATTTAGTTAGTGGAACCTCTTTCAACCTAGCATCATTATTCTTTCGAATGATCATGTTCATCTTTCATTTTTTTTGTCTTTTCTTGCATAAGACACTCCCTGGTTCCCTTCTACTATCTCTGCTTTACACATAGGAATTAACCATGTTTCTAAGGAACCCAGAATTCTTTTATTGAAAATTATATTAAATGCAAACTCTGGATTCTTGGGTATATATTATATTTGCAATGTGAGCTGGTTCCCTGGCAATTTTGTGAGATAAATGAAGTCAGTTAAAGTCATGAATTCAAATTGCTCTTTGTAGATCAACTATAGTATTGGAATACGGAAGTGGATAGGGAATGGGAGTTGTGTAGAGAGAACTTTCAGGGAAGGACTCACAGAAAAACTGACAAGAAGAAGGTGCAGACAAGCTAAACAAACATCTGGGGATGTGCTGTGGTTGGAGGGTGCAAGGAGCACAGATCTAAGGTACGGACTTGCTTACTGTGAGGGGCTAGGAGGGATGCATATGGTTGGAGCAAGGCCCAGTGATAAAAAAGACAGTGAAAAGAAAAGTTGGTTGACTGGGAGGCTATGGGCAGATCATGAACAGCCTTGTAGGTATTCTAAGAGCTTTGTATTTTATGCTGGATGATATAAACATAAATCAGCTTTTTTTTTAACTGAAAAGATTAAAGAGATTAATAAAACTGAGCCCTGTTAAAGAGGAAAAGAAATAGGAGCTTACAGCCTTCCTTGTTTTGGGAAGAGTGTTGTTTCATCACTATTTCTGGAGGAATGTTTGGATATTTTTTGATCTTGTGAATTCTTGTAAGAATATTTCTTAATTAAATAATAACAAGTATACAGAATAATTTCCAATAAGAAAAATGGAAAGGACAATATATTAGTAAGGAAATGATTAAAACTATGATAAATTATTTTAAGAAAGTATTATGCTGGTTATAAAACAATGACATGACATTATAGTTGGGAAGATACATATCATATGCATCCAAGGTGTTATTTTTATTGCTATCCTCATATTAACTATTGCCATCTTTGCAAAAACAACTGAAGTCCCAAAATTCAGTTTTTCCTATTCTTATCAGCATCCTTTGAGATATATTTCCACCGGCAGGTGGATGCTGAAATTATTTCTAATGTTTTCTCTTTAGAGATATAGGTGCAGCATTCACCACTTGCCTGAAACCCAAAATTATTACTATCATATTTTGCCAACAACGAACTATGCCAGGGATGTTTATGGCTGTCTTGTTGTCTTGTAAATGGATGAACAAGCTTGAAAAGGAAAACTGTGATGCTGTGCTGGGGTGAATGGCTGACCTGCTTTTTAAAGCTACCTACAAG
Source organism: Aplodontia rufa (assembly GCA_004027875.1). NCBI lineage: Eukaryota > Metazoa > Chordata > Mammalia > Rodentia > Aplodontiidae > Aplodontia > Aplodontia rufa. Next base: position 7,008 of record PVKS010040966.1, read on the forward strand.
AAATATAGGGCAGCATGAGAACTGGTTGTAAACAGAAGACATCTGAGACAGGTGCAATCTGTCCATGAATGAGGAAGGAGGCTTCCATAAACCAGCAATAATAGGGCTGGCTGTGAAACACAGGCGACACATCAAAACATTAACTTTTAAGAAAGTCGGAATAATCTGATCTTTACAAAGGAGTCCCAGGATAGAAATGTTCTCAAATTTTTCAGTTTGGTCCATGTGGCATGAGTTTCTCACAGATCAATTATTTGCTTATCAATTAAGTAGCATTAATGGAATGCTCTGTAGAATGAAGGCTTGTACTTCAGGTGTTCTGGAGGCCATGGGAATAATACTTTGGACTTCAAGTACTGAAGATAGCATAAACATTTTGCATAAACTTAAAGTATTTTGTTGTTTACAAATTAGTTTTGCGCATGTTACTTTAATGGACTTCCCAAGTTCTGGAAGTATATAGGACAATAAATCCAAGGCTATCTCGGCAAAACAGCTTTCTCAGAGTCATATAATAAGTGAGTGACGTAGCTTAAATGTCAATCCAGGTAGTGTGTGCCCCAACCTAAGGCTCCTTGCATTTCCCCACACTAGTGCTTCTTGTGTTGGGGTGGGGGCATGAATAACTGTAACACAGGCCATGGTGCAATGTCTGCTATTTGATGTGTCCTCCTCAAATACCTGGAGAAAGAGGGGAACACCTGGAGGAATGAAGCAAAAGATTACTTGGAAAGTGTGACATTTCAACAAAGATCAAAGTATGAAGCTGAGGTTTTTGTCCATTCAAAACTCATTATCCTTGTGGTACTAATAATGGAATCCACAACTGAAATCACTGTAGAAATCACTGGGCAGCACAAATATGCCCTGCTAAAGAAATAAGATGACATCTGGAAAAGGGGCTGATGAGAGAGATGGGTAATAAGTAAAGGACAAACCATCAGCAGAAGCCATGTCTTCCCGGCCTTGGATCCTGAAACCTTCAAAGCTGTGGATCTTCAATAACTGGGGACTTGAATTGGCAGGTAGCAGGCATCACAGACTACAAAGTGAATGCCCTTGGGGGTGAGACTTCAGCAGAGTATAGGCACTGAAGAATACTAATAGATATTTCTTAATCACTTTTTTCTGAAATAAGTAGGCTAAAAAAATTAACCAAATAAACTTTATAATACTCCAGTATGAGGTTAGATTTAATTAGTGTGTTAAAATGGAAGTTGACTTTGGCCAGGAATTCAGACTGGTTTGAAAACAATTAAGTGAGAATTTACAGTGGATGAGGACTTCTGATATTATCAAGGTTGCCCTAAGGACTCTACTACTAAAGTGACTTTTAAAATAGGGGCTATCTCTCAGAATTTATTTTTTCTTTACAAAATACAAAAGAAATATATGCCAATTGTGGAAAATTTAGAAAAGGCTGACATTAAAATAATGTATAATGTTAAATTTTAGATATTCATCCCCACTACTAAAATTTTGGAATACAAAATTCTAGTTTTATAATTGTATACAGCATACTAAGCATGTATAAAAGTTGATTTATATTTTTAGATAATTACATGTATAAAATTAGTATATGTGCATACATAAATATATGTATATATATACAGAAATGTATATATAAATGAAGAAATTATTATATTTGTATATATATAACCATATACATGTATGTATATATACATATACATGTGTATATATATGCGTGTGTGTATATTTATATATATAAAATAATGAGCGACAGAAAAAGATTATATTTCATTTAAATCATGTTCACACCATGAATCTGCAATTGTGTGTCTTGCTTTTCTCTCTTATTTAGCAACTATGAACATTGTTGTATGTAATTGGGCTAGCATTACCTCTTTCAAGGGTCACCTTCTGCATTGGACTTTTTTTTTTTTTTAGAAAGAGGGTCAGTGAGAGAGAGAAAGAGAGAGAATCAATTTTATTTCATTTTTCATGTAGCATTCAATGCTCCAACACTTCATTGTGAATGTGCTGCTGTGATTCAAACCCATGTCCTCGCACATTGCCAGGCAAGCATCATAACCACTGAACCATCACTACAGCCCTTGCAGTGAACATTTGTACAAAGTACAGCTGGCCAGGAAAGTGGCTCTAGGTCAATTAATTTTGAAGATACTTCTTCTTGTACATCTTTGCTGCACCTCTAGTGTCACTCTTCCTTCCACAGATTTTCAGTCACTAGAAATCCAGGACAAATCTCCCTTAATCCAAAGCAGCTCCCACTGTGCTGACCTCATTGAAGGGGTCACGAAGGGAAGGGCACAATTCTCAGTGTTCCATCTATGAATTTTCCTAAATAGCACCGAAAACTTTGATAGAGGATGGTGGTGATTTAGATTTGGAGGTCATGATGTAGAGCAGAATCCAACCTAGGTGCTGAATATGGTAATCCTGTAATCCAAGGCATAGACAGAAAACTTGAAACCTGCCTGTATCTGCTGCTGCCTTTATTTGCTGCACTGACTTGAGGTATGCTCTACCCACCCTTCTACTCCTTAAAAAGGACAGTACCTTCAGGCATAACATGTCCTAAAGTCTGAGCTATTTCTGAGTCAGAAATACACACATGGAAGTGGGAGGAAAGATCAGATGGAGAAGGGCTAGAGTATATTTCTCAGAAGGCTAGTGCATCCCGGGGGTTCATTCAAGCCTTTGTCCGAGTCAGGACATGATAAGTATTTTCATTCCTCGTCTTTTTCAAGTATTCATGTGGGAAGTTATTAGATCAAATTCACCTATATGAATTTATGCATGTGAGCACATACATGTGTACATATACATAAATAATAATTCTTACGTAAATGGCAATCTAAAGCTATTTTATGTGAGGCTTTGGTTCCATAATTCAAATTACACATGGGGCTTTCCTTACTGACATGTAGAACATGTTACGTGGCTCTATAGGTTTACCATCAGCCGACATGTGACCTCAGGGAAGAGTACTACACTCCAGTCAAACTTTCATCTGGACTGCATCCCAAGCTGACAACTTGAATGTAAACCTCATGAGAAACATCGAACACATATCACCTACTGAGCCACTTGCAGATTGCTGACCCATAGAATACAATGTTTGTGTTAGTCACCTTCTCAGTTCTGTGACCAAAATACCTGATAAGAGCAACCTAGGGAAAGAAAAGCTTCATTTGGGCTCATAGTTTCAGATGTTCACCCTGTAGCACTGAGCCCAAGGTAAGGTGAAACATCACAGCAGACGGGTGGCAGAGGAAACCTGATAAGCTCATGGCCCCCTGGAAGAAGAGAGAGAAAGTGAGGCACATGGACAAAATGCCCCCGTTGTTCTACTTCCTCCTGTCCCACCCTACCTGCTTACAGTTATCACCCAGTACAGTAGTTCTTTCCAATTATTAAGCCATCAAATGGATAATCCACTATTAAGTTATAGCTCTCATAATCTAATTATTTCACCTCTGAACATTTCTAGATTTTATCAGAGGACACTTCATATTCAAGCCATACATTCTCCCACTGGCCTCCAAAAACTCATGTCCATCTCACTAGAAAAAGTGCTTAGTCCATCTCCACCAGGCCCCATAGTCTTAGCAGTCACAGTATTGCCTGAAAGTCCAACTTTCAGAATCTCCTTTGAGACTCAAGGCAAACTTTTGGTTATAAGCCTCTGTAAAAATCAAAAGCAAGTTATACACATTCAATATACAATGGATTTCCATTACAAAAGGAAGAAATAGGAACAGAGAAAGAAGGGGTTTTAACAAAGCCAAGACTGAAGCCCAGCCCAGCAAACTTTAGGTTCTGAAGCTCCATGTGCAGCATCTGTGATATATGGTGGAAAAATATAATCTTCAGAGGGCTTGGCAAGCCTGCTTCTAATGGCCTCGCTGGCTAAGGCCCACCTGGCCCTTCGTTAGGCTGGCTCTGTTGGCAGTCGGTGGCTTTCCTCAGCAGGCATTCCATCTTACTGGCATCTCTTAGTTTGGGGGGTTCTCCATTCTCACAGCCTCATGCATCACCCTTTGAGGGACTGTCCACAGAGACTCTAACCCTGTTGAGTGGAAACCTCCATGACCCCTGAACGCCAACATTCTGCATTTCCTGAAGAACCAGGGCCACATGGATGATGCCAAAGTCTGTTGCCAGTTCGATGAATAGCCAGGCTCCCTAGAACCATGGCTGCAGTGGCCTCTGAGAGCCTGGGTGGATAAAAGCATAGTGGAACAATTTCCTACGCCTCCCTGTACAAGCAAGGTGCCCCTGTGGTATCTCCTCTAATGAGTTTTCACTTCACATCATTGGGCCTGCGATTGGTCATCCTTCTGATTCCTGAGAAACCCACAAGTTATCCTTCTATTGTCTCTTTGCAAAACATCTAGCTTCTGTTTAACGGCACTAATCTCAACTACAGATCCTTCCCTCTCCCAGTTTAACAAGTGCTTATTCTCTGGTCAAACTGCAAGGTTTTTCAATATTTCTTCTCTGCTTTCTCTCCTGACTTTAACAGTTCACCTGGCTAAAAAGCCACCAGCAATATCCATGCTTCTGGCTGAATGATGTGCTGCCTTGAAATTTTCTCTGTCCATGAGTCAGTCCCTTGTCTTTAAATTCGGTCATACAAAAATTGTTATAACATGCGCAAAATGTACACTAGTTCTTTTCCAGAATGAAACATATGTGGCTGCGGGTTCAACTTTCAAATGAGTCTTTGTCCTCACCTGAAACTTCATGAGCAATCTTTCCAGTCTGTGTTCCTCTCGACAAATGGTGCTCTGAGCTCCCATCAGAAGCTACCAGTTAGCTTTGCTTACAGCAACCTAAGGCCTCTCCAGCATGCATCTCATCTCCAACTTTTTCAAAAGTCCTCCCGCAAAGGAGTTCCAAATGCTTCTGAAACACGTGCCTAGGTTGGTCACATCAATGATCTCACGTCTTTGTACCAATTTCTATGTTAGTCACTTTTTCATCACAGTGACCAAAACCTGACAAGAACAACTTCCAGGTGGCAAAGTTTGTTCTGGGCTCACAGTTTCAGAGGTTCAGTCCATGTGTGGACCTGTGTGCTACCTGGGCCTAAGGTGAGGCAGAACATTACAGCAGCAGGGCACATGGCAGTTCTCAACGTGCAAACATTCGAAAATTAATTCTTCTTCTTCCTTTGTCTGTGTAGATTTTATGTATTAACCCAATTCAAATACAACCCCTTCCATTTGAAATACAATTGCAAGTTTTTGTTGATCGTTATTTTCACCTCTTATTAATTTTATGTGGGGATAAAATCTTATTTATTTTTTTTAAAACTGTACCAATAGTAACTACAAGTAACTGACTCCATAGATATTTGTTGAACTGTGTTGAAACTTAAGCTTTTAAATACATTTTAAAAACTACATTGCCTCCTAAATTATTTTATATCTTTCTAAATATCTTATTACTCCACATGGGGGGGTACTCACCAGATTTTAAGATCTCTTTTGAAGGTCTCTCTATTGTTATCAAGTTAAATGAACCCCTGCATTGTATGTTAGACTCCAGCATCGACTTTGTGACGAGTCAACTCATTCAACTATTTGAATTCAGTCTCTTCAACTTTCATTTCAGGTAAAGATATTTAATTCCCTTTCAATTTTGACATTATCCTTATGTATCGTCTGGTTTTTGCTTAGGTTATACTACAATAGACAAAGACTGGCTTTTTTGTACTTTTGTCATTTTACGTCTTTTTGTTCTGAATTACAAGAAATCATTTCCTTGTGGGCCAAATAAAATTGACTTTTTTAAATGCTCAATTTGGTCTCCTTCCTTTGGTTTTACAACACGAGCAGTCTGACATGTGAATTTAAGGATTCAGATAAAATCCTAGTGTATTCACACAAAACCTACTTTTATATGTGTCTTGGTTCCTGAAAAGATAGAAAGCTTCTTTGCTGGTCTGAGAAACAAAGGCAAGAATTGGATATTTGAAAGGTAGTAAAGGTTGAGTTTATGTCCTGATCTCATTTATGTCACTAGCTGTGATTACCTTAAAATCTTTATGTATCTATATCTAGGTAGATGTATATGGAGATAGATATATAAATATTGCACATAAATTATATAAATACGTAATAAATGATAGGTAATAAAAAGCAAAAAGAAAGTTTTTATCTTTAGAAAATTGTGTTGTTTATTAGCCATACAAGTATATTGATAAAATATATTAAAATCATAAATTTTTGGAGAGCTGAAAAGGGGGCTTGGAGACTAGCTCATGTAATGAATCCTATTCTAGAGTTCCTGGTGAGCTATATTTGAACTTTTTAAAGATTGGTATAAATTATACATAGCTATATGATATAAATACACACACACAAATTTCATAGAGTTCAGACAAGAGAATTGGGAATAATAGATGTTTGTGCTGGTATTTTTTCATATTGTCTTTACAGAAAAGAAATTTACATCAGTCATTCAGTTATTTTCTTTAGGTAACTTAAGATGCAGGTGTCAGAACTCATAAGCCATTTGCTTATTTCTATTTAATATTATTTTCACCTTACTCTCAGGCTATAAACCATCCTGAGACTGAGCTAATTCTTTGTTTCCAGAGTCTTATCCTCTGTCCATAGTCCAGGCTGTTCAGGTAAAAGCTCTTAGAAAAGTGGACTCTTATTCCAATTGCTGGCCTTGCAATACTCTGCTTGTAACTTTCCAGAATGGTTACTGCCGTCTCTATTTTTGGCCTGAATTCTGTGAATCTCTGAAACTTATCTTTGTTATATTTGCAATTAGAAGTTATCCAACACTTTGTTTTATCACGTTCAAGATTATCATTATTCCTGCTATTATTATAATAATAACATTCATTGAACATCTAGTAATATGTATTTCATTAAATATTTTAGGTGCACACTTCTTTCAAAATTAACAACAGCTACATGAGTTTCCATTCTCACATAAATCTATTTACATGAATTTAAATATTCTATAATTTTTCTTAAAAGAGATATTTATTTTTGTTTTAGAGTCATTATTTCATTTGATCCTCCCAACAATGAGTTTGGTGGGGTTCACTGTTGTTATTTTTTAAATGAGGAAAATAAATCCTAGAGTAATATTAATTATTTTCATTATCAAAAATGTAGTTACTGATATACCTGAGAAGATGCCCACGTCTCTTAATTATTCAAACACATGTATATATGTAGGCCTCTACTTAGAGTAGTCATAGGATGAAAGAACAATTCTAGAGAAGGGAATGTGCTCTAGTAAGAGAACTTTGATTTAAGCTTCAGCACTGTTACTTACTAGATATGCAACTTTATTCAAATAAGTCATCTACCTGTCACCTTCTTTTTTTTTTTTTTGTAACAAATTCTCTCCCTGAGGATTTATTAAAAGATTCTGGAAAGGTAGCCTTTGTCATCAAAACACTTCTTCCTCCATCCACATCTAGATGGTGAGAGCCAACCCAGGTCTCCATTGCCTATTTCCTGTTCTTTTCTCTCCGACTGTGGACAAGGTCGTCTGTTTGCAAGCATTTGTGAATCATCTGTGAAGTCATGAGAAACATCTTCTCTGTTTAAGTCTGACTTTTCTCATTGAGAGTTGTCTTTCTCATCAAGAGTGACAGCAGCTTCCTTCCAGTGCAATACATCCATGACTTACTGTGACCCCCAGGGAGGGGGCCTGCATCTCATGGAGACATTAAGGAAGTAGAATGAGGAGGCAGAAGGAATCAGGAATTTGGGGTCAATTCTGAATCTGAATTCCAAGCCTGTTTCTTCCCTGTAGTGTGCACATTTCCTTCTTTGCTAGAAACGTAAAATAAAAGAAGAAAAGATGATGTTTAATTTTCTTTAGTCCCTTGTTGCTCTAATTGACAGTCTGTTTTTCTTTGACTTCTCTGACTGGATGAGAAAGTGGAAATCATCAGACAGGGTATGTGAGCCATTCCACCCTGCTCTTTGGCATTTTGGGTAAAACAGTTATACTTCTTTGAAGAAAAGAAGGAAAATCTCCTGCTTTAGGCTTCTATGACCCCTAAGCCTAACGGTGCTGGGCTTTTCAGGAAACAGAGGAAGCTGAGTGGCTTGGAGCAGGATTCCGACAGCCTGTCTTCGCCCATCCCAGCTACACTGCTGATGCTATTTCTCCATGTGAGTCATTCCGCACTCATTCAGTTGTGCCATTGCCAACTGCTCTTGTTGGCAGGGCCCTCTGCGGGCTTCACAGGCCACTGCTTATGGAGTAGTGCCAAATGGATTGTGGGATGGATGACTGACGATCAAATAAGCATCCTGCCAGTGGCAACACTAAACATAACTGTTGTTATTACTTATGGAGGCTTTCAAAATACCATGTTAAATAGTCCATGCGAAAGGAAATTAACACCCAATTACTATTAGATGCTGCTTTTAAAACAGATGAATTGAGGGGCCAAGGATACTCCCTTCTAATCCATCACTAAGGTTTTTCTAATCTCTCTCTCATGGCTTGCTTAGTTCATCTCATCATTCAGCCATTCATTTGTTACAAGAGCCTCTTACTAGGATTTTTGCTCTTGAATGTGTCCTTTTCGATCTAATTTCCACATTAATTCATAGTTCTAAAACACACCCCACATCATTCAAAATAAAATCAAATTTCCTTGGCATTATATAGAATATCTTTGTTGGGATGTATTATTCTAAACTCTCTGGGGGACAGAACCAATTTTATTTAGTTTTTCATGTGGCTTTCATTGCTCTGAGACTTCGCTGATGTACATGGTGCTGGGGTTTGAACTCATGCATGCCAGGCAAGCATGGTAACCACTGAGCAACTGCTCCAGCCTCATCCTTTGCTTCTTAATTGCTCACCTTACACACAACTCTATCAGCTATTGGTAGTGCACTAGTCAATTTTTAGTGACTATAACATAACACCTGAGGTAATTAATGAAGGTAAAAGATTTGTTTTGGTTCACAGTTTTGAATTTCCAATACAAGCCAAGGTAAATCCCTAACTTTGGTCCTCTGATGGGCATGGCAGATGGCAAGGAAAGGAAACATGTTACAGAGTAAATTGCTTACTTCAAAATCCAGGAAGCAAAGAGGAAGAAGCTGGTGTCCCACAACCTCCTTCAAGGGCTTAAACCTAATGACTTCAGGGTTTCCTACCAGGCCTCACTTTCTAAAGGTTCTACCACCTCCTTATAGTGTACCCTGGTGACTATAATTTTAACAAATTATCCTTTACAGACATTTAACATGCAAACAATAGCAAGTAGTTCTTTTCAATATATGCAAGTCCCAAATAACAATGAATAATTAAATGAATTTTT
>PVKS010040967.1:0-16322 GCA_004027875.1 Aplodontia rufa
GGGGCGGCTTTCATTATAAGACCAATGTTCTCCAACCTCAAACTGCCATTCCCCTGCTCCCCTGTAGAGAAAAGACAAATGGGAAGGTTGGGTGCATGGCAAGAAGCAATTTCCCTGATACAGGCACGAATCACGCTGGTGACATTAAGGCCTCCACAGAGAAGAATTGCCCGCACAGCCAGATGGAGAGAGTGCCCTTTATTTGCAAGTTCCTGGGCATGAAGAACTGGTCTTGGGTAAAACATTGAAGTTAGGAAAGTTCATTCCACTTTGGATCACTCCTCCACACCCCCTATGCCCAAGGTTCCCAGTCCTCCCCTACAAGAGAACATCCCTCCACTTCCTTCAACATCTCTTAGCTCTGTGTTCCAAAACTGAAAAGCAGTGAGAAAACCATCACCTCTCTTGTGCTTGTAAAAGGAGCCCCTCTAGAGGGCTAGACCAATATAAGCACCAGACCAGAGTAAGACAGTGTTCGTTTATGTCAGCGCAGGGGCATTCAACCCAAGACTGTTGGTCATATCTTTTTTTTTTTTTTTAAAGAGAGAGGGACAATGAGAGAGACAGAGAAAGAGAGAAACAATTTTATTTAGTTTTCACATGGTCTTCGTTGCTCCAACACTTAGTTGTGTACGTGGTGCTGGGGTTTGAACCCGGGTCCTCGTGCTTGCCAGGCAAGCACTGAAACCACTGAGCCACCGCTCCAGCCCTGGTCATATCTTTTGACTATTGTGGTTTCTGGGTTTGTTTTTTGTTTTGTTTTGTTTTATCTACCAGGGATTGAACTCAGAGGGGCTTTACCACTGAGTCACACCCCCAGCTTTTTATTTATTATTATTATTACTTATTTTGAGCCAGGGTCTTGCTAAAATGTTCAGGGCCTCACTAACTTGCTGAGGCTGGCTTTGAACCTGTGACCCTCCTACCGGAGCCTCCTGAGCTGCTGGGATTTGTCAGAAATACTAGGCATGAAGTAAAACAAACACGTGGTCAGGTGTGTGAGCAAGGCAGAATTTACTTTAGTAGGGAGGGTGGAAGAAAACGTGCACTGACACAGGAACCTGCAGAATTTATTCTCAGCCTGATGTAAATGCTGCCCTTCACCCTTATTGGAGGACCTTAGGGGTACAATCTACACAATTGGATAATATTGGAAAGGGGCGGGTACAGGAAATGGGTGGTGCTTACAGATGTAAGGAAACCTATGTTGGGGAGTTTTAAACATGGCTTCCTCCTAGCCTCATAGTTCCCTGAGTTAAGATGGCTTCCTTGGGGTAAATCTAATCTTCAGAATCTATATACATTTTATATTATTTTGTTAAAAACTTGTATGATTGTTCAACAAATAAATTTCTCAATAAAAAATAAGAGAAAAAAAGAACCTATCAAAGTTAAAATCCAGAAGAGTTAGAAAAGTGGCTATTATCAACATAAAACAGCTATTATAAATATGTTCAAGGGCTTAAAGAAAGATAAGAAAATATTGAGATGGAAGGTGAAATGTATAAAAGTGAGCCAAATAGAATTTTTAAATTTGGCTAATACAGTGTCTAGAATAAAAAATTCACAGAGTGGGTGTGACTTCAGATTATACATAACAGGAGACAACATCATTGAGCTTGAGCATGTAAAAGAAATTATTCAAATTGCAGCACAGAAAGTGAAAAGAATAAAATAAAGTTATTCTGAAAAAAAAAAAAGACGGCTTCCTTTTATATGTGAACTTTAAGACTACATTCTGAAAAAGACCATCAGACTTCCTATTTCTCACAGACTACAGGCATGCACTACCACCCCAGGCTTGATTGCTGTTTTAAGCTAAAGGAAAATGCCTACCTGTGGTGACTCATTAAGGGTATCATCACCTCTCACCAGCTCTGAATCCTAGCAAAAATGATTTAGAACCATAACTTCATACCGCGTTTTTGTAGGTACCAAAATACAGTGATAAGAATTTAACAGTTACAAACTCGTTACATCTTTGCAATGGAGGATCTGGATGGGGTAAAATGTGGGAGATCTTTCTAGCATTCAGATCACTTGTGGACAGTTTTCTGTTACCTTTTAAAGAAATGTTTTAGTTACCTTTTTTTTTAAATCCCTTTGACAAAAAGATTCAACAATTTCTGGAGGAGGAGAAGTTTGTTTAGGGCTCATGGTTTCAAGACTTCAGTCCATAGATGGCTAATTCCATTGCTCTGGGTACCAGGAAGGCAGAACAGCATGGCAGAAGTGTGTGGCAGAGAACTGCTGAAGACAAGGCCACCAAGAAGCAGAGAGCTTTGCTCACCAGGGGAATGTAAACTCCAACACAAGGCCATCAATGCCCTACTTCCTCTAGCCACACCCTTCCTCCCTACCACCCACTGGGCGGATGCACTGATCAGGTTAAGGCTCTCATGACCCCATCGTTTCACCTCCAAACTCTCTTGCATTGTCTCACACATGAGGTTTCGGGGTACGCCTCATATCCAGACCATAACCAGGACTATCTTGGTAAGTAGACTTTCTCCCGCCTACGATCATTGTCCATATGAGAAGCACAGTGTGTTTCTGAACATGTGCCTCTGTTCTGGGATCTTGAGTGGGCAACTCTATTTTTCTTACACTAAATTCCCTTGACTAGAAAGCAAAACCTAGATGATGTTTGCAATTCTTTAAATTTCTTACACTCTATAAAATTATGTAAAATAGTAATTATGGTTTTAAAATGCTTTTATTAGTGCATTAGCAGGATTCACTTTTTCTATAAGCATGTATGTCTGAGATAATTTGCTCCATTTCGTTCCTCTTCCCCTTTCCGCATCAGATCCCCTGTTCTCTTTCCTCTGCTCCACTTGTCTTCCTTCTACTTATTCACTGATTTTTTAATTGTTTTTTTTACAGATATACATACATTCACTGTGGGGCATTCATATATGTGCAGTACATAATTTGGTCAATTTCATTCTGCAGTTCCTCCCTTCTTCCATCACTCCTCCTACTCTAACACCTTTCTCTACTTTGCCAATCTCCCTTTTAATTTCATGCGATCTCCTCCCCCTCACCCCCTTATTTTGCTCTAGCTTGACCTTTGACTTTCTATGTTGGGCTTTTTCACTTAGCATCATGAGCTCCAGCTCCATTCATTTACCAGCAAATGTCATAACATCATTCTTCCTTATGGCTGCGTAAAACTCCAATATATATATACATATGTACATATACATATATATACACATATATATATATCTCCATTACGAATTTATGTGTGTGTATGTATGTGTATAGATATATATGACATTTTCTTTATGCATTCTTCTTTGATGGACACAGATACTGTGAGTTGTGCTGCTCTAGTATTAATGTGCCTACTGTATACTGATCTTAATTTTTTGGATAAATACCAAGGAGTGGGATAGCTGGGTCTTTAGGTGGTTCCATTCCTAGACTTTTGAGGAGTATCCACGCTGTTTTACAAAGTGAGTGCATTAACTGCTCTGTTACAAAACATGTGGGTCCATTTGAAGTGGCACACAAGGCAATGATCTGTCACAAGACCACGAAGCGTTGAATTGGGACATGGTAGGGTCCTGAGAAAGTTCTGTGGCCAGTCTTTGTATCAAGGAGCCTCTATTTTCCTCTGGGCTTCTATTCTGCTGTTCTATTTACTCTGTCCTCTTGGGCTCTCCTCTGTTGTTTGTTTGTTTTTGTGGTCTGCACATCAGAGGGCACATTTTCCTCGTTGTACATTCCATGGTCTTTGCTCCCCATCATTAGTGAATTCCATCTCTTGGTTTTCCAATTCTGGGAGAATGATCTGATTGGTCCCAGTCAACACTTCAAGCCAGGATGCATGGTCCTCAGTCACTGTTCAGCCTATGGATTAGCTGATTCTGAGTCGGGGCCCCGTTCTGATGAAATCAGCGGTGATGAATGAGTGGGCAGATCCACCTTTCTGCAGCAGGGTCTGTGTTGGTCAGATTCCTTCAGAAGGGGAGGTGTTCTGTAAAGACACTGGAACGACTTCAATATAGCTCCTAAATTACATCTATGTTTCCACTAAAAGATGTGCTTTGGGGTGCAAGGTGCAGCAACTGGGGATGTGGCTCAGTGGTAGAGTAATTGCCAAGTATGCATGAGGCCCTGGGTTCGATCCCCAGCACTGAAGAAAGAAAAGAATAAACACACACACACAAAGAAGCACCCACACTGATTTGTACACTTGCAAATGCAAGATATCCCACTTTTCTATAACACTTGAGAAAGGGAAGAGCAGACAGGGACATCAAGAGGCTAGCCTGGAAGTACTAACCAGACCTTCACCTGTGCTGAACATCACAGAGCATCAACATCAGACAAGGCCATTCCATGACCATAAGGGATCAAGACAAAAACAAACGGGCTGTAATCCCATCTGAACACAGGCAAAATGTGAACATTGTCTAAGACACCACGAAAATACCCAGATAACTCCGCTTTTCCAACCAATATGAGTGACTGCTGCTTCCTTACCAATTACAGCTTTATCTTCACTCTACTCTGTCCTGCTGGATAAGATTTTTGTTTTTTCATACAGAGTCTCTCTAAGTGACCTAGGGCCTTGCTAAGTTACTGAAGCTGGCTATGAACTTGCAATCCTCCCGCCTCAGGCTCCTGACACATGCCACTGTGCCTGGCTAGATAAGATTTTTTAAGACAAACATTTATGGCATTTCCCCACTGCTTGACAGCATCCAATCTGGAACAAAACCCCCTTCCTTGCATCCACCCCAAAACATTCTGACACAAAGCGAATTCCCAATAAGTTCTCCTGGACACCTTCTTACCGCAATACTTCCACACCCTGCAACAAGAGATGAGCTCAGTTCGTTCAGTAACAGGTGTGCTCCTGGTGGGCTTTGTCTACAGGGCACTGACATGCTTTAGAGCCCATGAAGCGAGTTCACTTACATGAGACTCATTCGTTAAACCTCACATTCACCCTGTGAACGCCAATACCAATCATCAAAATGGAAAAAACTAAGGCTTAAAGAAAAACACTCAGGGTGCCGGCTGGTCATTATCAAAGGCCAAATTTAACTCTTGGACTTTTGGATTCTTAACCTGGTGTTCTTTATTCCAGGGGCAACAAGTCCTCATCCTTAGAATGGAAACATTATCACACTGACAGCATTTATAGCAACCTGCTTCTACCTCTCTCTCTCTCTCTCTCTCTCTCTCTCCCTCCCTCCCTCCCTTTCCTGCACACTTCCTGCTTGAGACACCAAGGTGAATAGCATGAAACCAACTATGCATTTTTACGCCAAAGTTGTCAGCAATTACAATCTGAAGTTTGCATGGAAGCAAAAGGTGCCAGCACTGGGATTGAGGAGGAAAACCAATGCCATTGCAGACATTGCTCCACATGATGTACAGCCCCCAGGGACATCGCCCCAAATGCCAGGCAGCCTGGTCACGGTGCCCACTAGCTGCCCTTCCATAGTTTTTTTTTTTTTCTGCAACCAGAGAATATCTGGTCTCCATTGCTATTCAAGAAGGGGAATGGCAACCAATTCCTCCTCTCACACTTTTCGTTTAAATGGAGGTTAAAAGCCACCCTAATGTGAACTTAGTATGAAGAGTTGCTCCTATGAATGGAAGCCTGAATGACAGTTGATAAAACACTGAAAAAGAGGCATTTTTCTCACCTGAGAACTTAATTGCTACAGTGAAAATTTAACAAGGAGCTCTTGACATTCCATTTCATAAAAAGTGTTTTATTCTCACATTGTATCTTTGATTTATAAACCACAGAGTGAGGGCCCCTCAATGGCCATGGGGAACATTTCTCTTCCTAAATACCAAGGTCTAATTTACGCACGTCATGACTAAAACTAATTTATTTGGCTTACAATATAACTCAAAGTGCCTTTAATTTATGTCATTATAATTTCGAAAAATTCACTTTGAAAATAAATTAAACCACTGCCTATCTTCACAAATATATATAGCCCTTGGAACCTTTTAGCAAGGCCAAGGGCTGAAGTTACCCCTATGAATGCCAATTAAAGAAGATCCACTTTCCTTCTTTGACTCCCACAATGATTTAAAGAACTTGAATAACAGAATATTTCTCTCAATGTCCTGCAAATATTTTAGGACCTATTTTTCTTGGCAAAGCTGAGAAGGAATTTGAGCTATTCATCTTAAAATATTTTATCAAAGGCTTTTGTAAGATAGATAGTACAGGTATACTTTGCTCTCAACCAGAAAATAATTTTAAATGCAATAATTTCATTAACACATAATTGTTAGAGGTTGAGGATCTCAACAGAGGACAAAATCAATACATAGACTCAGTAGATAACACAGTCAATAGAAACACCCCTTGGAGAGTTTGTGCACAAAAGCAGAGTTCACAAGGATGCAGAGTACGCAGTCACAAGGGTGGTGGACACTGGTGACTGCCAGCATGATGTCGTTATAGACCAAATGGGGACGAAAGGAGGGAATGGTCTTCACCACCTGGAAGAAGGCAGTCCAAAAGTAGATTTTGGAGAAGCCATGCTATAGGGAATGGTGATACTCATCTGGTCAGAAGGGAGCTCCCAGGGAAATGGTGAGGAAGTAAAGACTTTGATCTTGCTTTTCAACCCCCTCCCCTTTATAAGGACCCCCTGTCTGCCTTCAGGAAGCCTGTAGCCCATAGGTGAGAAAATCTCCAAGAATAAAATAAATAACATGTAAATAAACTTTGCATCTCCACTATGGCATTTCAGTGGAAGAAATTTTCAAATGGGTAATAGCACCCCTTCTCCTCTGTTGGCTAACAGCATCCTTACTTTCTGTAGGGTACTAGTTTCCAAACTTCAGCATGCAGGTAATTCACCAAAAAAGGCTGGTAACACAGATAACAGGGTCTAATCTGCACTTCATATTAGAATTGCTTCTCCAGGACAGGCACATGCCACTGGTGTCAGGGATCAGTTTGAGAACCACTGCCTTATGGGATAATCTGTATCTCCTCCTCCAGTCCTGGGCTCTGTGTCTGGAATAGGAATGGCAACTTCCTGCTCCTCAAGGCTGGACCCAGTCCAAACCAATCAGCATCCCCCACCCTACTGAGTCTCCTGGGCTACTCTACAGCTGCACTGTCTAGATGAGGTAGCACTGACCTCAGATTCCCCATCTCCCTTTTCTTCTCCTTCTCTGGAAACCAGTCCAGCTCTCATGTGCTCACAACCTTGTTTATTCAGGAAATTTATCTTCAGAAAAAAAATTTAAAAGCAATGCCAAGATTTAGCAACAAAAACATTCATCATGAAATTATTAACTACCTAAGAATCCTAAGTTTGGTGAAATAAATGATGTCATGGTCACACAATGGTATACCACAAACCTGTTAAAAATTTACATGCAAAAATTTATTACTTAATATTACATGATGGTTACGATATATTAAGCTTAAAAAATCAAGTTATAACACTCTTTATGAGCTATGATCCCCTTTGAAATATCTAAATATTAATGAAAGTTAAGACATCATTGTATTAACTGATCATTTCTACCTAGATGGAATGATGGTTAGACTTCTATGTTCTTTTTATTCACCTGGGTATACTTTTTCAAATGACTGTGTATTACTTTGTAATAAGAATAAGCAATAAAATAAATTTCATTTTGAAACATACTCACAGAGTTCCCATTCTGACTATACCTAGTTTTAGGGCCCAAAAACATCAGCACATATATTTGTCCTCAGTGTTCTTAGACCTCCATAGCTCCATTAAATCCAAATGGTATTAGTTATAATTAGGTTTCACAGTATGGGACCTAAAATGCAAATCAAGAGAGGCTTAGGACTGAGCAGTTTTTATTCAATCCCATATAATTTCTGGAGATTAGCATTTCAGGGCTCAGAGGACATCTCTGCAAATCCCCAGGGACTTCTGTCACCAGCTTCCACTCAATTTTTGCAGGAATGAGGTCTCTTCTGGAAGGTCTGAGGAGGCTACTGGAATCACTGCTCATTATATTCCTATGCTATCCAGTAGGCAGCAGAAAAGGCAAAGAAAAAGACACGGTCTTTCCCCTGAAAAACGAATGGCTGAATTGTCCATACCACTTCTGCTTATACCTTGCCAATGGGGAGGATCTTGGCTATATGGCCACAACATAGCTGCAAGGGAGATGGGGAAATACCATTATTGTGGGCAGCCCTGTCTCTAATGAAAAGTGGGAGTTCTACAATATGGGAGAAGAGAAAAGGGATTCCCAGCTGAGCATGCTATCCCTGTCATAAAATGGGTGTGATCCAGTTAAAGTGTGTAGTAACCTCCACCGGACAAGTCAGATAAACATTGGCATAGAAAAGCAAGGAGCATAGCTTACTCTAATTCAGTCCCCAGTGCTCCCCGTCCCCCACTCTCTTCCCTCTACTCGGCGGAGCTTTTGTTATTTGTTAATATATTTTTTTAAAGAGAGAGGGACAGTGAGAGAGAGAATCAATTTTGTTTAGTTTGGTCCCTGTGCATGCCAGGCAAGTGCCATAACTGCAGAGCCACTGCTCCAGCCCCTACTAATATTTTTTTATGTCAGTAACGTGTTGTTGTACTTCATAGTGAGATTCACTATGATATGTTCCTACATGAACATAGGAAATTAATGTCTAATTCCTTCCATGCATTTTCCTTACCTCATTTCTCCTTCCTCTTCCCTCCCCTTTGTTGATTCCTCTGATCTCTTTCTTATTGCAGGTTAAATTCCACATGTCAGAGAGAACATCTGACCTTCGGTTTTTTGAGACTGGCTTATTTCACTTAGCACGATAGCCTTGAGTTCCATCCATCTGCCAATAAATGACATAAAATCATTCTTTCTTATGGCTGATTCTCCTTTGTGAGTATATGCCACATTTTCTTTATCCATTCATCTGTTGAAGGGCACCTTGGTTAGCTCCAAGGCTTAGCTGCTGTGAATTGTGCTGCTATAAACAGTGACGAGGCTGCGTGCCTTTGAGTTCAAAGAGTTCATGTCTCTTCTCTGCAGAGTGCTTGGATATTTACTCGGCTCATTGACTCGCTCAGCCACCTCCTGCAGCTCTCCACCCACATGGAAACATATCAGCAAGGCCTTCAACACCGCATTCTGTTTGAAATTGGGATTGCCAGCCTGCTTACCCAGCACTCTCCACCTGTTTCCTACTTTGCTCTTGTCCTTTGCTTTGGTTTACATCCAATACATGTCTTCAATACCTGCTATCTGCCCCACCTCTGTCCCCAACTAGGAGAGTAAAAACCCCATGAGGGTAAGGATTGTTTCCTATTTTGGATAATTCTTTGGTTCCTGGACCCAGAGCAGCGGTAAAGATGGGATCTGTGACTTAGTGAACAAACAAGTCTTGTGTCTCAGCATCTCTGAAAGTATTGACCCAGCTGAAAATGTTTTATGAAAGAATAAATTAAGCAGTTCTCAACTTTGTATTCATGGAACCCTTGTCCCACTAGGCTCTGTGAGTGCAGCCACACAGCTGTGCCACTGAACCCTGGGTCTAATGGAGGAGAGCACCATGAGTCAGAGTTCCAAGAGGAAATGTGAGTGGAACAATGCCAGTCAGTCTGGGGGCGAGGGGGTCTCTGCTAATGCACGGCTTACAGGGTGCTTGCTTTCACATAACGCTCATTGTTAGGTCGATTCCAGGCAGCTGCGGACAGGGCAGCAGGCAGCCCACACCCTCAGAAGATGACTGGCTGGGAGCAGGGTATTAGTCAGCCTATATGATAAATGAACAACCAATCAGATACTGACTGACAAGGTCCAATGGCCTCTTGCAATCACTTGATTGATGGATCCATCAGCCAATCTACAAAAGGCCATGCCTACCAACTTCCTCTCTCCACCTGATGACTGATGGATCCACCAGCCAATCTCCAAAAGACCATGCCTGCCAACTTCCTCTCTCCACCCCAGACTATAAAGTTGCGGCCCATCCCGGCAGCCCGCCATTTTCGCTTGCCTGCTCCCCACCTCACTACGGCTGCCTAGGTGAATTTGGCCCGGTATAGGTGTTTTGGCCTGAGAGTGGCAAATCCTGGTAAATAACACCCACAGCTGAATTTACACCCGTTTCTCTGAATTTTTCTTTTTACACTCATCAATGGAGCTCATTTAATTTCTTATTTGTTTGCTTCTTTATTGTATCCCTTCCCTCCTGAAACAGAGGGCCCGTGGTAATGGCACCGCGCCTAGAACCTGGAAGAGAAGCAGCTGATGTTGCTGAATGGCGAATGAATGCCTAGGAGGAGTTCAGAAAGGCGAAGGGCGAGTACATTAAAATGAAAAGTGAAGACCAAGAAAGAGCAGACTGAGCAAGTAAGGACAAGGACAACAGTCGGGTCCTGGCAATGCACTTTTGTCCGAGGGAAAGTGATTTTTAGCACACTACAGCTCATGGTCTGGTCTATGAAAGCCAGCCAGCCAGTCACCTATTTTTCCAAGTGACATTTTATTGAAATGTGACGACACTCATGCTGGCTGATTTCACACGATGGTCAGAGTTGAGTAGGCAGAATAATTAAGACAGACCAAATGAATGGATCGCAGCTGAAAATATTTACCATTAGGTACTTCACTGGAAAAGTTTTCTGACCATGATGCAAAGGTTCCGTGTTGGACACAAATGTGAGAGGCAGCGCCACTCCAAGTATGGCCCTCAGACCAGCAGCGGTGGCCTCCAGAGAAGCAGAAGAAACACGTCTATTAGGACTCACCCCAGCCCTGTTGAGTTAGGTCTTTGCAAGGCAGGGGCTGGAGTACATAATACATGTTTTCACCAGCTGTGTAGATGATTCCGATGCACGCTATTCAGTATGAATGAGAATGTGACAAAAAGAAGTAAAAGAGACTGGGAAAGTTGGCAACAGCTAGACCATGCATGCTTAAGCCATGCTCAGAGTTCAGTCTTTACCTTTTGGACAAAGGGAAGCTGTACAAAGGTTTTGTTTTGTCATGTTGGATTTTTATTTATTATTATTTCAATTGCATATATTCGTGGGGAATAATGCAATAATCCAATACATGTATACGATTGTAATGATCAAATCAGGATAGATAACATTTCCATCTCCTTCAACTTTTTATTTTTAATTTTTCACTAATGCAGAATGATTGTACATATTTTCAGGATATAGTGCAATGATTTAATACTTGTACACAATGTGTTATGATCAAATCAGGGTAGGTAGCATTTGCATCTCCTTAAACTATTTTCAACTTTTGATTAATGCAGAATGACAACCTATTTATGGGGTATAGTGTGATAATTTATTACATTATACAATGTAATGATAAAATGAGTGTAGTTAACATTTCCAGCTCTTTATCATTACTTGGAATTAACTTTTGAGCTCCTTCCTTCTACTTATTCATAAAATATGTAATAGATTGCTGTGTGCTATTTTAAGTAGGCAAACCACTGTGAGCAAATCTGCAAGGTACCCTCACTCTTGATGAAGTATGAAGAGTATGTCGTAGAGGGCACTAGAGGGTAAGATCACCTGTGAGGCTGCAGTCCCCTGGAAAAGGAAGCATAGTTCAACCTGTCCTCCAGGCACATGCTTGCAGATATGGTCAGAGGTAGGAAATCCAGTAAAACTGCATCCTGCCACTGTGTTCTTGTTTCTCTCCTTTCAGTTTCCTGAGCACCAGTTTCCTTATCAGTAAAGTGGGGATAAGAACTCACAAATTTGCCATAAGGATTAAAAACTAAAATGTATATTATTATGGTTTGGATAGGTGCTGAAGCCCAAAAGCTCATGTGTGAGACCGTGGAAGAAAAGCTCATGTGTAGGACAATCAAAGTCTGAACCTGATAATTGCATTGACCCACTAGAATAGATTACGGAGCAGTGACCATTGGTGGGTAGAGTGTTGCTGGAGGAGATAGGTCACTGAGGACATGCTTTTGAGGTATATATTTTGTCCCTGGTGAGCAGACGGGGGCAGGGGAGAATCAATTTTATTTAATTTTTCATGTGGTTTTCGTTGCTCCGACATTTCATTGTGAACATGGTGCTGGGGTTTGAACCCATGTCCTTGCACATGCCAGGCAAGCGCTAGAACTGCTGAGCCACCGCTCCAGCCCCTCTGCTTCTTGAGTGCTATGTCCTGAGCTGCATTCCTCCACCATACTCTTCCGCCCTGATGAGCTTCCTCATCTTGGCCCAGAGCAAGGAGTCAGCCATCTATCGACTGATACCTCTGAAACCATGAGCCCCAAATAAACTTTTGCTCTTCTAAGTCGTTCTTTTCAGGTTTCTCGGTCACAACAATGGACAAGCTGTCAAAACCAGTGCAATCTATAGGACAAAACAGGAACTCAGCCCACGGAAGTTCACTCCTTGAGATCGTCTTTTCCTTTCTCCTGACTCTCTTTGGTTCCTTCATCCTGCACAATGAGCCTGGCATCCCACTCTGGCCAATCTATAGTGACAGCTTGGAAACCCTCAAATCTGTTTTTATTTCATTCCACCTCCAGCAAGGTGAGCTTCTTCATCTAGAGTGAGCTTTAAAGAACTATCAAAAGCAATGAGAAACTCATTCATCCAAGACTTCAAGATAATTAAGGGAGCCCAGGAACACCGCAATCACTTGCAGGTAATTCTATTTTTAAAAAGATAATCATTTTTTTCTTCATTTCTAGTCTACCTGATCCCAAAAGGGATTGAAGATGGCTTCTAAAACTGTGCATGTCACACAGAACAGAAATCCAATTAAAAAGAAGAAAACTCAGACAAAAGGAAAATAGGGAAAGAAAGAGTTTCAGAGCCATAAATAAAGCCAATAAGCTCCTTAAGATGGTGCTGCTGGGGCTGGAGCAGTGGCTCAGTGATTACAGCACTTGCCTGGCATGCACAAGTATGCAGGTTCACACCCCAGCACCACGTACACAGCTAAAGCCACATGAAAAACTAATAATTTTTTTCTCTCTCTCTCCTCTCTCTCTTCCTCAATCTTTTTTTGAAAAAAAAAGGGGGTGGCAGATAGTGCTACTAATTTGGCTGAGTATTTTAGAAGTTATTTTAGTATGTCAAGGAAGCCACAGTGTGTTCTGAGATTCAGTGTCCACAGGCCAAAGCACAGCAGTACTCAGAGAAGCTCTTAACACAGAGGCCAGAGGAAGATGTCTCCCCCAGGCTGCAGAGCTAAGATTCTGAATAACCTAACAAACAACATGGCTGGCAGCTTCCGGAACTGCCTTGAAGAGTTGCCTCCTAATTGCTAAGTTTTGCAAAGCCAGGATTCAAGCTAGCATCATCTATAATTTAAGCGGCCCCTTTGAGGGTTGAAGAATTAACACTGATATCTCATGCTGCTCTATTAGCTGCATTTAAGGATCACACGTAGGATGAAAAAACAGAAACGTCTTCCAACTCTGAGGTTCTCAAGCTGTTTCTTGGACTCGTTGAATGCTTTGGAAGAGACCCAAGTCTTGCACGCTTTGTCTCTGGCTTCAACCAGAGCAACCTTGCTGCCTTTCAAAAAGTTTGAAAGACCCCAGCAGGTTACAAAAGCTTAGTAAGTGGACTTTGGAATCATTAGGAGGTTGGAGAACTTGGGTTCAGATTCAAACTCAGATACTAGCTGTAGACTGTTGGGAAAAATCACTTCACCTGTCTGTTCTTGTTTCTTAGCCTATCAAATAAGGATATTAATAGTACCTGTAGCATTGGGATGCTGGGAAGACTAAATAGCTCATTGCAGATAATGTCTGCCATAGAAAATGTATTTAATAAAGGTTGAGTAGCTCAAGTTTTGGTAGGAGAAATATTACCCTCTGGATCTAGTCTAACCTCGTAGGGGTGAGCAGACTGTAAGTGTAGAAATAGTCTATCCACATAAAGATATCCAAAAGTCTAAATGAATTGTCCCAAATCACATTACCACTAGCAAACCAGGCGTTTTAGATAGTGCCCTATCTGATGGGAAAGGGGATTGGCTTCCATTTCTCAGAACTGTGCTCCATTCTGTTCTAGCTGCCTTCATCATGCCCACTGTGCAAACTAGTATGTGGAAGAGCAAACAGCTCTCACCCCATGCACGAACTCTAGCTGCTCCCGGAGAAGAACTTTAGACACAGCCAATGAGTGTTACATGGATCCACAACCGATTAACGATGTCTGCTCTGTAAAGTGAATGGGGATGTGTGTAGCTATACGACTCTGTCGTAGACAAGCATAAGAATTTATTGAGAGCCTGTTGCAGTTTGGATATGAAGTGTCCACCAAAAACTCATGTGTGAGACAATGCAAGAAAGTTCAAAGGTGAGATGATCGGATGAGGTGACCTAATCAGTGGGTTAACCCACTTGAATGGATTAACTGGGTTGCAGGTGTAGGCAGGAAGAGTGTATGGGGCTGCAGGAAGTAAATCCCTGGGGGGTGTGACTTTGGTGCTTGTATTTGTCTCTGGCACCTTGCATTTCCTGTCTGTCTTGAAGGAGCAGCCTTCTTCTCCCATGGTGTTTTGCCTCATCTTGGGTACAGAGCAATGGAGTCAGCCAACCATGGACTTAACCTCTGAAACTGTGAGCTGAAATCAACTTTTCCCCTCTAAGATATTCTTGTTGGGTATTTTGGTCACAGAGACACAAAGTTGACCAACACAGGGTGGGAACCAAGTGTTACTGCTGTCAACATTCCAAAGCACCTCTCCCCATGGTGAACACCCAGTATGCCGTGGGTCAGTGTTTACAGAGTGACTAACTGATCGAATGCACAAAATATTTAATGAGCATAAAAAGAAATGGTGATTGGTTCCATTAACATTTTAGAAAACATAAAGTAAGCAGTAGTGCTTGAGGCTAAGTGTTATGAATGTTCAATTATTTATTTTCCCCAGATTCTTCCCATATGCAGCAATGCCTAACTGGTTTTGGGCTCATTGACTACACAATGGGGAGGAACACTGCTCTGATTTCTATTAGGAACATGTCCATTTGTGAAAGTCCCAAATCAATTCAGGATGCCGACACAATGACTGGCTTCAAGATGGATTGTCTCTGGAACTAAAATTGCTTATTTTCAAATAATTTTCACATGGCAAACACATATTGGGTGTTGACTTTACCCAGGCTCTGTGCTGCTAATCATAAGTCATGGGGAAATGAGTCAGAGTCGCTGGCTTCCAACAGAGACACAAATGCCAATTAATCATGACAAACTTAATAAGGTAGATTGACACAAAGAGAAGAGCAGTAACAGTGTTAATGGTGGGGTGTGTGTGTGTGTGTGTGTGTGTGTGTGTGTGTTCCCTCTTCCTTGAAATGCTCCCTCGTTTGGTTTAGAAGACATAAGATCCTCAACTAGGTCCCTGGCAGGGCTTTCTCCATCCTTTTTTCTGGTTGTTCATCTTCCTAAATCTAAAATGCTGCAGTATCCCAGAGCCCAGTCCTGCATTCTCTTTTCTTTTGTATTAACACTCAAGCTTAGTGATCTCAACCACCTTCGTATTGAAAATACAAGATATACACATGCTTACAGCTCCCACACGGACACCCCTGGTGTGGTGTTGCTTCCAACTCAGACACGGATATCCAGCTGCCCACCTCACACCACTACTTGGATGTTGTCATAGGTGGGATATAGAATGTCCCCAAAGGTTCATGTGCCTGAAGCAGCAATGCTCAGGGGTGCAGCTTTGGGAGGTGAAAGGATTGTGAAGGGTTATTCCATTGATGGGTTTATAATTAACAGGACTGTTGGGAGGTGGTGGAAGCTGCAGGTGGGACCTTGTTGAAGGAACAAGTCCTCGGGCAGTGCCACTGAGAACTATGTGTTATCCCTGGACCTGCTCTTTCTCTGTCTCTGACTCTCTTTCCTCCCCTCTCTCTCCTTTTCTGTTTCTTGACTACCACAAAGTGAGCAGATTTCCTGCACCACACAGATCTAGAAGCAATGGAGACAGCACTGTGGGCTGCAGCCTCGCCAACCACGAGCCAGAGCAGATGCCTTTGCTCCTTGAGGTTGATCTTCTCAGGTATTTTGTCCCAGTGATGGAAAGCTGACGAATACAGATATCTAGACATCTGTCAAATGTAAAATCCCCCAAACCCACCTTCTGATGTGCCCTTCCCAACCCACGCACTTTCAGCCCTCTCATCCTTTTATATCACAGTGCAATTCATAGCCAGTCATTCACTCAGCCACTTAGAGCAAAACCTGTTTTGCTAATAAGTCCCAAGTAGTCCACCAGGAGACCTTCTATGCTTCCTTCACTTTACTCAGACAGGCACACCCATGCCCCACCTCCACTCTACACCCACCCTCCCGTCTCCCTACCTCCACTCTACACCCACCCTACCC
>PVKS010040968.1:0-16316 GCA_004027875.1 Aplodontia rufa
AGTCTTTTCAAAAAATGGTGTTGGACAAACTGGACAGCCATGTGTAGACAACTGAAGCTGGATCCTTATCTTTCGCCCTGCACAAAAATTAAATCAAAATGGATCAAAGATCTGGATATTAAGCCAACAACTTTGAACTTACTAGAAAAAAAAGTAGGGTCAACACTACAGCATATAGGAGTCGGTAGCGCCTTCCTCAACAAAACTCCCATGGCGCAGGCAGTAAAGTCAAAAATAAATGAATGGGATGCAATTAAACTAAAAAGTTTTTGCACAGCTAAAGATCTAGTCAAGAGCATCAAGAGAGAACCTCCAGAATGGGAGAAAACCTTTGCCTGCTACATCTCGGACAGAGGGCTAATATCCAGAATATACGGGGAACTAAAGAAACTAAACTCCAAACTCACAAATAATCCAATCAATAAATGGGCTAAAGATCTCAAAAGGAACTTCTCTCCAGTAGAAGTGCAGAAAGCCCATACATATATGAGAAAATGCGCTACACCATTAGCTATAAGGGAAATGCAAATAAAAACTTCAATGAGATACCACCTTATTCCTGTTAGAGTGGCAAAAATGAAAAATTCTAACAATAACAGATGCTGGAGGGGCTGTGGGAAAAGAGGAACACTGTTACACTGTTGGTGGGACTGCAAGCTGGTTCAGCCACTATGGAAAGCAGTGTGGAGAATCCTCAAAAAATTAAGAATGGAACCACCTTATGACCCAGCTGTCCCACCCCTGGTATTTTCCCAAAAGAGTTAGATTCAGCATATTTTAGTGATATGGCTTCATTAATGTTTATAGAAGCTCAATTTACTGTAGCTAGACTATGGAACCAACCTAGATTCCCCTCACTCGATGAGTGGATACAAAAACTTTGGTACTTATATACAATGGAATTCTACTTGGCCATTAGAGAAGATGATATTATGGCTTTTGCAGCTAAATGGATGGAGATGGAAAGAATTATGCTCAGTGAAGTATCCCAGTCTCAAAGACTCAAGGGCAAATGGTATCTCTCATATGTGGAAGCTAGAATACATGGGGAAGCAGTAGGTTAGACGGCTAACCTATCAATAACTTCAAATTGTATGATTCTCAGCGTAATAGGGGGATGGCTCCCTAGGATACTTGGAGGCATAGGGAGGGGGATGGGGAGGGGGTATGGTGTATGAAGAACTCATAGGAGACGGGAGAGTGGGAATATGGGGGAATCATCTCAGATGCATATGTCATTCCTCCACGAGATACCCATTTAACGCATGAGTTCTTCTGGGGGAAACTGCAACAGGGGAAACCCATGGTGGTCATCCGTGTTTTGGCATTACACCTGGATAACAAAGTATATATAGATTGGTTACTGATGGTTTGATAATGTTTCCCCCTCAATTGTATCTCTATATACTTCTAAAAAAAAAAAAGAAATAGCCTTGGTCAGAAGAGTATTCAGCCCATCAACAGAAAAATAGGAAGGGTGCATGAGCAGAGATGTAAATGGTCAAAAAGTACAGTATTGAGACCATAAATATTTCTCTGTTTGCTTCATTTTTTTGATGAAAAAGAAATAAAGTCAACAGAGGAAAATGAAGGTGAGAATAGAAATATCAAATATTGAGAGGGTAAATCCTTTTTCATAAAACCCTTTCCATTTGGGTTTTGCCAGCTCGTTCCTATCTGTAAAAACTCTCTTTTAAATATTGTATTCAGTTTTTTTTCTGAAATTTTAGAATTTCAGAATCAACTCTATAGGAGAGCATAATTTAATGCTTGGGTCTGGGTCTGTTTCTTCCTTTCCTTTTTTTTCTGTATCTTTCATCTCCCTGTCCATACTTCATTATTTTATCTTTCTCTTTCCCTTCCTTTTTATTTGTATTCCATCACATTTTATCTTTGTGACCTTATGACTCTAAGTCTGTTTTCATTTTCATTTGTTTTTCAATATTTAGGAAGCTATATAGTCATTTTTATAATTTTGTGATTATGTGAATGATTGGAAATTTTTTATATTACGATAACATGGTGCAATTTAGTAAATAGAAAAAATGATTCAGAGAATATTTATATAATACATGTATATAAAATGGAAAAAACATTGCCATGGAAAGTATCACATACATTTTTATAGAGAATTAATAAATTCGTTACTGTAAAAGACCATCCTCATAAGTTCCATTTGGTATAATAAAAGTCTCAACTGGTGTCTAACGTTTATTTGAGTTAAATTGTTTCATTACTAATTATTAGGAGAGAAGTGTAATATACATTAATTAAAAATAACTCAAGCAAGGCAGATGAGATTCTACTGATTCTATTTTCAGAGGCTTTTTAAAGAATTATTAAAACATTTTGTGCATTTGGATTACAGGAAAAAGGAGTAATGTAATTAAAATGATTTTTTAAAAATTATTAGTTTGTTGTAAATAAGGTTGCACTAGAATGTCAAATAGATAGAAAATTACTTCTAATTTTTTGATAATTCTAGGGTGTTCTAATCTACACTGATACTAATTAATAGTAGAGTTCATAGATCCTCTCATATTTATGCTATTCAAAAACATAATAATTTTAATATTGAAAACTCGATCAACTTGATGAATATTAAAGTAGTAATTAAATTTTCATAGTATATCCTCATTTCAAAGCACATCCTCAAATTTTTTCTATTGAAGAACATTTTGAAGAGTTGCATATTATTGAAAATGCATTATTAGAATAAAATACAACTATTTTTCAATTTTATTATTTCATATACATATTGACCAGGAAGAAATTGAGGTTTATAAGCCATATATATGTATATACAAATGTTATGAATTAAAAATGCTGGTTCAGTTGTGATGTAATC
The DNA here is from genome assembly GCA_004027875.1 of Aplodontia rufa. Classification (NCBI taxonomy): domain Eukaryota; kingdom Metazoa; phylum Chordata; class Mammalia; order Rodentia; family Aplodontiidae; genus Aplodontia; species Aplodontia rufa. The sequence continues at coordinate 2,849 of PVKS010040968.1, forward strand.
TGGCCCTGATTTTGAATAATGAGGAGCAATTACTCTATATAAACAGTAAAAGTGTGCCTTTTTGTGCCTTAATTAATGTCAATCAATAACAAGTATTTGGTTGGTGTTTGTACTATCTGAGTCAGTAATCTGTATTTCAAAGTGCTTAAGCACTTTTATATTGTCATTGAAAACTATATAGTGGGTATTTATTACTTACCATTAGGGATGCTTACTATATATTTTATTGATGTTAAAACACAGATATGGCCAGCTTTTATAAGTTCCCACCCTTGACTGAATAACACAATGAAACTAGCAAGTCTAACATTCTCACAAATAAAAAGTCCCATATTCGATTTAGAGATCGCTTTAGTCTTGGACTCCTGACAAAAGAGAAAATTCTGACAAATACATAAATACGGTTTGAGTCTATCCCACATCAGAATATTGTTACATCTACCTTAAACTAACACTTCCCTGAAAGGTATTCTCAGGAATGTGGTAGGATAGTTCGTGGGATATTCATGAAACTTTTATGAACAGATAGCTTGGATTCAGAATTTATAATAAGATTTACTATTATTTTAACATACCAGTTGGCATTGAGATTGTGGAAGAGAGGATACATAACTTCAACTTACCACTCACTTCCACAGGCTGTCAATATTTACTCAATGTCCCTAAGAGTGGCTCAACAGTCAAATTTGCATGAGCCCTTTTACCACAATCAATAAAGAGAAAATCTCCAAGGTGCTATGCAAATCACCAACTTTTTGGAAGGACAGATGTTGCAGAATAACTTCTCTAACCAAAGTAGCAACGATTTTTTAATCTCATGATCACGAATCCTAATTGTGCTTTGGTGAAGAATGGAACACCTTCAAAAGTTACTGAACAATTTTAAATTACCGTTTTTTTTCACTGAGATAGATCTCAAACTAGAAAAGATAGGGCTAATTATGTTTTCCTCAGTCTCAATGTTCCAACTTAGAGGTGCAGCATTTTTTTATGTGAATGCTCTAAAATCACACATGTGGAAATGCCATGATCATAGAAGAAAAGAAGGTACTGATGTATGTTTGTTCTTTTATTGCTAAATGCAATCAGATCCATGTACAACTGACCAATCATGCCACACTTCAAAATCCATTCTTCCATATGAATAGTTCATTTTTATTTCTGTACTGAACCTTCGACATTCATTCCTGTGCTTACTCACTTATAAAACAGATTCACCTAGCAGAGAATTTCCACAGGCTTCCACAACAAATAATCTGTCCTATGTCTGTCAAAATACTCTTTACTTTTTCCATAATTCTCATATTCCTTGACAAAATTATCACTTATACTTGCATACTTCTTGCACTTTTCATCCCTTTTTACCTACTTAAATCCATTTTTCCGGCATTTTTTTGTCTATTGTAGAAATTTCCATTCTATTGGGTTTTTCACATCTTCTTTTTTATTTTCTTTTTTTCTTTCCTACATTTCATTCCCCAGTACTTGTTGCTTTGCTCTTTTCCTCTGTCCCCCAATCCCTTCTACTGTACTGGTCTCCCATCCCCCATTTATTTTCACATATATATTTTTTAATTCATACATTATAATTATATATACACAAACATGGGGCTCATTATGGTATATTCATTAATGCGTGAGCTTAATTTGGTCAACTTATTTCCATAGTTCTTCCCTTTCTTTTTCTTCCTTCTTTCCTCTTGCTTCCCCATTTCTATTGTTCTCCACTCTATTTTGATGAGATCTATTCATTTTTAATTCCTTTTTTCTGTGTAGTTTCTGCATATGAAAGAAAACATTAAACCTTTGACTTTCTGACTCTAGCTTATTTCACTTGGTGTGATATTCTCCAGTTCCATCCATTTATTAGCAAATGAGATGAATTTATTCTTCTCCATGACTGAGTAGAGAACTCCATTGTATACATATACATACATTTTTCTTTATCCATTCATCTGTTGATGGACATGCCTGCTGGTCCCATATCTTGGTTATTGTGAATTGCATAGCTGTAAACATTGGAATGCATTTATCACTATCATATGCTGAATTCAATTCTTTTGGATAAGTACAAGGAATTGAATAGCTAGGGCATTTGGTGGTTCTATTGCCAATCTTTTGAGGAACTTCCATCGTGCTTTCCAAAATAGTTGAACTAATTCAGTCTCATAAACAATCTGTATTACTTTATTCCCATATCCTTGCCAGAATTTATTGTTGTTTACGTTCTTGATGGTTGCCATTTAAACTGAAGTGAGATAAAAACTCAGTTTAGTTTTGATTTACATTTCCCTGATTGCTAAGGATGTTGAACATTTTTTTCTCATATTTGTTGGCTATTTCCATTCTTTTGAGAAAAATCTGTTTATTTAAAAAGCCCAGTTCTTGACTAGATTCCTTAGGTAATTTGATATCCTTATACATTTAGGATATTAACTCTCAATATTTTTATAACTACAGTTGTAAAAATTTCCTCTTGAACTTTTTTTTTTTTTTTAAGAAGAGGGACCATTACAGAGAGAGAGAGAGACAAAGAAAGAATCAATTTTATTTAGTTGTTTTTTTCATGTGGCACTCATTGCTCCAACACTTTGTTGTGTATGTGATACTAAGATTCAAACCTGGGTCCTTGTGCATGCCAGGCAAATGCTCTACATCTCCAGTCCCCCTTACCCATCTTGAACTTTTGATTAAATGCTATATTCAAATTTCTGTCCTCAAATCATTTCAACTCTCAGTAGCATTCAATATAATTGTTTATTTTCTCCATCTTGGAGCACATCTTTTGCCTGGCTTGTAGGAAATTAAATTCCTCTTTATTTTTTTGTTTACATCACAGGTCTGCAATTTCAGAAATTTTTAAATGAATATTTTAAATTTAATAAATTTAGACAGGGAAAACAGCTGTTTAGAAAACTCACAATATGATAGTAATTTTCTGAGAGTGAATTAAAACAGCATTTCTATGATGTCAAACTAAGTAGAAGACTGGGAAAAATCCTAGTGAGAAACTCAGAGAGCTAATAAGTAGGTTGAAACCAAATTATGAGTTTTTATGATAGAATTAGTAAAAAACATAGATAATATCTGAGTCAGGTAAGTGGTGGCTTAGTGAGAGAGAGAACACTCCCATTCAATGAGCTGAAAGAAATCATCCCACTATATACAATAAAAAGAGATACAACTATCCAACAAATTCTCAATCTGAGCAGAAAGTAAGCACAGATGGCATGTTGAACCAACACAGGATAAAGTTCAGGCTATCCCCAGCAGAGACAGTTAAAGTAGACAGGCTTATACAACTTAAACAGACTCTTTCTTTGAAGTTTTGTAATGATAGATAAAGAATTCCTGAAGTTTACCTTTACTTTTCATATTTCTATCACTATTTTCTTTGATTTTTTTTTCTCTTGTTTTTGGAATAGCACTTTGAGTGCACAAGATAGAACAGTCACTTAGGCTCTATTTTTCCCCTGGATTGGTGGTCCCCCATGCCATTAGAAAGATGTGTGAGATTATAATACAGACTAGGAAGAAACTCAGAGTGGCCATGGTAGCCACAGCTGCTCAGGTTCAGTCTATGGAGAGAAGAGCAAAGGGCACTTTCATTGGTAGTCTGATCTCTGAAACAAGGAACATAGCCGGTGGAATGCTTCCAGACTTATGTATAAACCCCTGGAATAAACAACAGAGCCATTTTGAGGATTATGACTTCTTTGAAGCAGAAAAACACTCCCACTTCAGAAGATGCTAGGAAAGTGGTGGGCAGAGATACTCATAAGACTCCCCTAAGAAGTACAATCAGTTTGGAGAAAAGCTGAGAACAAAGAAAGAATATATATATATATATATATATATATATATATATATATATATTTTAATTCTTCTTTTATTCATTTAAGATAGTCTTACATTTAGGAGGGAATCATTGTTATACAATAAAGAACAAATGTATAATGACAGAGCAAGCCAAGGCTGATGCAATTCCATGGTTTTTCCCCTTGGGTTCCCATGATTCCATGTTTCCCCCTATTAACCCTTGTGTTAATTGGACTTCTCATGGAAGTTGAAATTTCCCCACCAAGTTGATTCCTCCATACTCCCTCCCTCCAGCCTCCTTGATATCCTTCTTATTCCCTCCCCTCCTTCCATGCCACCCTCCCTTCGTCCCCCAGCATCACAGGTAAGTTTCCCTTGTTTGTGTAAAAATTCATACATGTTGAGGATATTATTAGCTTAGCCATCTATCATATTGCTTCTGATTGTTTTCTAGCTTCCACAAATAAGAGAAAACATTAGGCCCTTGAGTCTCTGAGTTTGGGATATTTCATTTAGCATAATTTTTTCCATCTCCATCCATTTGGCTGCAAATGCCATGATATTGTTTTCTTAATAGCCGAATAGAATTCCATTGTGTATATATACCACAGGTTTTGAATCCACTTGTCAAGTGAGGGACATCTGGGTTGGTTCCATAGTTTAGATATAGTAAATTAAGTTGCTATAAACATTGATGAAGCTGTATCTCTATAATATGCTAATTTTCTTTGGGAAAATACCCAGGAGTGTAATAGCTGGGTCGTAAGGCAGTTCCAGCCCTAATTTTTTGAGAAGTCTCCACACTGCTTTCCAGAGTGGCTATACCAGTTTGCAGGCCCACCAGCAATATGACAGTGTTCCTCTTTTCCCACAGCCCCCCTCCAGCATCTGTCATTGTTTGTGTTCTTCATTTTTGCCACACTGACCAGAGTGAGGTGGAGTCACAGTGAAGTTTTGATTTGCATTTCTCTGATTGCTCATACATTTATGGGTTTTTTGGACTTCCTCCATTGAGAAATTTCTTTTTGGTTCCATAGCCCATTTATTGATTGGATTATTTGTGGTTTTGATGCTTGGTTTTTTGAGATCTTTATATATTCTGGATATTAACCCTGTGTCCAAGGTGTAGCAGGCAAAGGTTTTCTCCTGTGCAAAGGCTTTTTAGTTTAATTTCATCCCATTCATTTATTCTTGACTTTAATGCTTGCGCCAATGGGAGTATTGTTAAGGAAGGCGGAACCGAACGCAATGTCATGTAGTATGAATCCTAATTTTTCTTCAAGCAATGGTAAAGATATTGGTTTAATTTCCAAATCTTTGAACCATTTTAATTTAATTTTTGTGCAGGGAGAGAAGAAAGGACTCAATTTCAGTTGTCAACATATAGCTGTCCAGTTTGTCCAACACAATTTGTTGAACAGGCTATATGCTTCTCCCACTCTATGATTTTGCCCTTTTTAAACAAATTACGGATGGTTAAAGATATGGGAATTCATCTCAGGTTCTTCTGTTCTGTTCTATTGGTCTTCATTTCTGTTTTGATACCAATACCTTGCTATTTTTGTTACAATAACCCTATAATATAATTTCAGGTCAGGTATTTGATACCTCCTGCTTCCTCTTTCTTGCTGAGTAATGTTTTGGCTATTCTGGGTCTTCTGTTAATCCATATGAATTTAAGAATTGCTTTTTCTATGTCCGTGAAGGATGACATTGGTATCTTGATGGGGATTGCATTGAATCTCTATTGGGCTTTTGGCAGAATGGCCATTTGCTTATATTGATTCTGTATAACATGGCATGCTTTTCCATCTACTCAGATCTTCTGCTATTTCTTTTTTTTAATGTTTGATAATTTTCATTGTAGAGATCCTTAATATCATTTTTAGATTGATGCTCAAGTATTTTATTTTGTTGAGGAGATTGTTAATGGGACCAAGTTCCTAATTTCTCTTTTGGTGAACTTGTTGCTGGAGTATAGGAAAGCTAATGATTTATGAGTGTTGATCTTACAGCCAGCCACTTTGCTGAAATTGTTGATAAGCTCTAGGGGTCTTCTGGTCAAGTTTATTGGGTCTTCTAGGTATAGGATCATGCCATTAGCAAATAGAGACATCTTGACTTCTTCTTTTCCTATTCAAATTCCTTTGATTCCCTTCTCTTGTTTAATAGCTCTGGCAAGGGTTTCAAGGACTATATTGAATAAGAGTGGTAAAGTAGACAACCTTGTTTTATTCCTGAATTCGGTAGAAATGCTTTCAATCTTTCTCCATTAAGCACAAGGCTGGCTATGTGTCTGTCATAAATGGCTTTTACAAAATTAAAGTATCTTCCTTTGATCCCTATCTTCTCCAGAGTTTTGGGCATAAATGGGTGCTGAATTTTATCAAAGACCTTTTCTGCATCAATTGAAATGATTGTATGATTTTTATTTTTAATTCTCTTTAAGTGGTGAATTACATTTATTGATTTGCATATGTTGAACCAACCCTGCTTTCCTGGTATAAAGTCCCCTTGATCATGATATATTATCTTTTTAATGTATTTTTATTTCTGGATAGCTAAGATTTTATTAAGGATTTTAGCGTCAATGTTCATCAGGGAAATTAGTCTGTAGTTTTCTTCTCTTGATGTGTCTTTGTTGGGTTTTGGTATCAGTGTAATTTTTTTTTCAGGGCTGAGGACCGAACTTGGGGCCTAGCACATGCTAGACAAGCGCTCTACCACTGAGCTAAATCCCCAACCCATTAGTGTAGTATTTGCTACACTATTTCTGAGTGTTCCCACCCTTTCAATGTCATGGAAAAGATTATAGAGGATTGGTGTTAATTCTTCTGTAAAGTTCTGGTAGCATTCTGTTGTGAATCCATAAAGTCCTGGGCTTTTCTTTTTTGGAAGTCTTTTAATGGCTGATTCAATTTTGCTCACTAAGTTTGGTTGGTTTAGAATTTCAATTTCCTCTGGTGCTAATTTGGGAATGTTGTTTGTGGCCAGATATTTGTCCATTTCTTCCAGATTATCAAACTTGGCAGAATATAATTTTTCAAAATAAGTTCTGATAATCGTTTGGATTTTGATTGAATCAGTGGTAATATCTCCATTTTCATCTTTGATTTTGTTGATTTCTTCCTTCACTTTATTTTACTTTTGGTGAGGTTGACAAGATATCTGTTGATCTTATGTATTTTTTTTCAAAGAATCAACTCTTTGTTTTGTTGATAATTTGTATTGCTTTTTTGTTCTCAGTTTCATTGATTTCAGCTCTGATCTTAGTTATTTCCTGTCTCCTATTAGGTTTGGGATTGGTTTATTCCTCTATTTGCAGGAATTTGAGTTGGAACACAAGACTATTTATTTGGACTCTTTCTTGATTTTTGATGAAGGCACACTCAGTGCTATAAATTTACCTCTGAAGAATGTTTAATAGTATCCCAGAGATTTTGATGTATTGTTTCATCATTGTCATTCTTTTCAAAGAATTTCTTGATTTCTCTACTCAATCCTTCTTTTATCCAATCTTCTTTTAAGAGGCTATTATTCAATTTCCAAGTATTTGAGTAGTTTCTGTTTTTTTCCTTGTTGATTATTAAGATCATAGCATTGTGGTCTCTCGAGATTTATGGGATTATATCAGCTTGTTTGTATTTGTTGAGGTTAGCTCTGTGGACTAGGATGTGGTCCATTTTGGAGAAGGTTCCATGAACCCATGAACTGCTGAGAAGAAGGTAAACTCAGCAGATTTAGGATGGAATATTCTGTAATATCTGTTAAGTCCAGTTGATTCATAGAGTTGTATAGGATAGAGATATTTTTGTTGATAGTTTGCTTTGATGATCTGTCTATTGTTCATAATGGTGTATTAAAGTCCCCCAATATTATCATGTTGATTTTAGTGAGGAGTTTAATGTCCTTGAGTAATTTTCCATATATTTGGATGGGCTGTAATTGGGAGCATAAATGTTAACTCTAATTATGTCCTTTTGATGTATTGTATCTTTTACTATGATATATCGACCTTCTTTGTCCTTTCTGACTAGTTTTTGGTCAAAATTAACTTTATCGGACATTAGGATTGCAATGCCAGCTTGTTATTTCGGGTCACAATCCTGGGTTCACCTTCAGTCTGTGTCTCTTTTTGATTGTGAGGTATGTGTCCTGAAGGTACTATGTTTTTCATTTTGTTTTTTGATCCAGTGAGCTAATCTGTGTCTTTTAATTGGGCCATTGTGTCCATTCATGTTCAGAGTTAAAATAGTTATGGGAATCTGGATCCCTGATGATGTGACTGTTGCTGTGTTTGGGGCCATCTTGGATATCGTTTGGTTTGTATTGTGGTTATTGATTTTCTTTTGTTTAAAGGTTTTGAAAGTTCGTAGCATGATCCTCTGAATGAAGTATGTCTTTGGGAATTTTCTGTAGTGCGAGCTTTGTGTTCATGTGTCTTGCTAGCTTGAATTTATCATTGAAGTATTTAATTTCCCTGTCACATTTAAACGGAGCTTTGCAGGGTATATTATCTTTGGCTAAAAATTGGTTTCTTTCAATGTATCAAAAAATATCATACCATGCTCTCCCGGCCTTTATTGTCTGATCTGAGAAATCCATTATAATCTGAATTGTTCTGCCTCTGAATGTGATTTGGCATTTTTTCCTAGCCACTTTTAGTATTCTTCCTTCGTTTCTCTGTAATTCTATTTAAAGATGATGTGTCTCTGTGAGTTTCTCATTTGGTTAGGTCTGTTTGATGTCCTATAGGCATTTGAATTTAATTTTCTGATTCAATTCTGATATGGGGGAAATTCTCCTTGGCAATTTCACTTAGTGGGTTCTTAATTTCCCTTGTTTGTTGTTCAATGTTTTGTTCAGTCCCAATTACTCTAAATTTATTTCTTCTCATCTCATCCAATATTACTTGTAAGTTCCAATCATGTACAATAAGCTTCTTTTTTGTCTGTCATCCTTGAACTCAACATTCTTCAGCCTGTCTTTATTATCTGATGTTTAATATTTGAGAGTTGAAGTTCTATTTTCCATTGAGTTTACTTTGGGATTAGTATCTTCCAATGAGCTTTTGATTTGATTGATAGTGTTTTTGAATTCTGAGAGTTCTTCTACGTCTCTTTTCAGGTTGTCTATCTCTATAGATGTGGTCTCTCATCTCTTGAAATTGCTCTCTTATCTCTTTATTTTCTGAAATTGTTCTCTAAGCTCTTTGCTTAGTTCTTTCAATTCTTTGATTGAGTTATTAATCATATTGTTGATACATTTTTCTAGGTTTTCAACTAGGATCCTTACCATGGCTTCCTTGGATGGGGAGCTGGGAGGTTGAGGAGGAGGATTGTTTCCATTTTTCCTCATTTTTGGTTACAGGGAGTGAACCAGTTAATAATTCTGACAGTGAATAATTCTCTTGGGGATTTTATTGCTGGTATTGGAGCTTCTTAACTCTTTGATTATTTGGGTTGGGGTACAATTTGTGTAGTGCAGATCATTGGCTGCCACCCCAATCAGTGAAGTGTTGTGAACATTTAGGTTTTCCAATGCCTCCAGGGAATAAGTACAACTAAGGCATACAACAGACACTGTCATATGAAACTGTTATGGTATAAAATTACCGTCTATAGGAACAATCAGATTAGCAGTTTTCTACCATGAGAGCTGTAACACTATACTTAGATCACAAGCATACACCTGTTTTCAAATATGATGTTTTCTTCAGTTTAGCAGGGCCTCTGTATTGGGGGGGGGAGGTCTAGAGAGCAAAGAGAATGAGGTAGGCAAGTAGTGTGTACATTGTGACTTAGATTATATATCTACAAAATAGTAGATTGATGTAGGCTATTCTCTAAGAGTGAAGAAAAGCTAGAAATGGGAAGCATACGGGGTAAAGATTTTGAAGGATGATGAAAGAGACCAGAATACAGTTTAGGAATTGACAGAGTAAAGGGAAGGAGAGGATAGTATAGAGTGGGGGGGGGGGTCTCTTCTGCCCAAGGAGCCTGAGGACTAGTTTGCTATAATGTACTCCCCCAGGTCAAACCCAATGATAAGGGTACAGTGGTCAAATAGAAGAAGTCATAGTGACAGTAAAAGCCAACCACATAGACTCACAAACAAACAAACATACATACATTGAGAAACATCAATTTCAATAATAAGAACAACAACAATAAAAACAAGGAGTTGGGAAGGTTCTGAATTATTACCGTTGATGTCAATTCATACTGTGGGGGAATGTGTTTATAGGACTTCTAAGTGGAGTCACTTCCCAGTTGATTTTGTTGGAGGGAATGTGTTTAGGTGATCACAGTTGACAGTGAGATTCCCAGGAGGCCTCCCAGTATTGTTCAAAAGAGCGTATTTGTTTCACAAATTTCCTCATATTTGGGAGATTTGAAAATTGAAATTCTAGAATGAAAGACCTCTGCTTAAAAGTCTTCAGCATAAAGAAAGCTGAATTTTGTCCTGGCCATAATTGCATTACCTGCTTGTTAACAACTGATTGCTACTGTCTCCTCATATTTTATGTTTTGTCAGAGGTTTATCTAATTGAATGCATTATTAAGTTTGTTGGATCCTCTCTGGATACCACTTCTTCTTTCTCACCTCCATTCTCTTCCCCTTACCTTTATCCTTTTTACTCTCCACATTTCAATTTCTGCCTCTCTTCCTTTCCAGACTCTTTTCTTTCTTTTTTTCCATTTTATTTATTCTATTTTCTTTATGTTTATCCCTTCTTCCAATTCAATTTAATACAATATAAATGTTTATTTCTTTCAGCATATTCTACATTGTTTCTCATTCATATTTCTCTTCAGTTAATAGACTTATAAAGACTATTAGTGATAACTTCTATAGCATACGTTGACATGTTTTATTATTAAATTTTCATAAACACTAGAAATTTCCTTTTAAAGTTATATAACTAATTGAAATTAACATTTTGATTTTACTGACCAGATGTGTTGTAGCAGAAACGTACTCTCAGACAAGAGCTTTTTATTAAGTAATACTATTCACTAAAGTACCCCCATACAAATGGAAATTCCAAAACATGAGAAAATGGGCCAAGAGTATGTTTTCAAAAATTTATAATCTCCAATAACTACAACCACACTTAAAGATGAGGATGAAATCCCATCTTTAATTGTTAAGATGATCAATGAATCTAAGTGATGAACTAAGAGAAAATACAGAGGCAAAAGAGCATTTCAATGAAGAGTTACGGACTGTAAAAACAACCAAACAGAAATCCTGGAAATTAAAGACTCAACAAATTAAATTTAAAAATCTATTGAATGTCACACCAATAAATAAGATCACTTGGAAAACAGAATTTCAGGATTCAAAGACAGGATATGTGAACTTGAGTATGCAGTAAGCAATAAAGAAAAAAATTAGATACCATGACCATAATATGCAAGAACTCTGTCAACAAAAAGATGTGAAACTTGAGTTTATTGAAATGGGGAGGGATTTGAGATATAGCTTAATGTCACTTATAACATTTTCAAAGAAATAGTAGCAAGCAATTTACCAAATTTGGGGAATGATTTGGATATCTAAATGCAGATGCACTTAGAACCCTAAGTAGACAAAATAAAAAGAAAATCTCTTCATGACACATTATAATTAAAATGTCTATGATATAGAACATGAATAAAATTTCAAATCCTCAAAAGAAAAATGTCAGGTCACATTTAGACATAACCAATAAGAATAACTTCTGATTGCTCTTAAGCAGCTCTAAAATCCAAAAGGGCTTGGATACAATGTTTTTCAAGCTCTGAATTTTTTAAAAAAATGAATACATACTGCAAACCAAGATTGTTATATCCATAAAAGCTATTCTTCAGTATCAAAAAGGAAATAAAAACCTTCTATGACAGGCATAAACTAAAAGAATTCATGATTGCTAAGCCAGGAATGTAGCGAATACTTTAAGAAGTCCTACACACAGAAGTCAAAAACAAACAGAACTCGGAAAATGACAAATCTCACTAGAAGAGTTGTTAAGCAAATGAGAACTAGGACTGAATTAAACATTGAAAATAAAATGGAAGAAACAAACATCTCTCTATAATACCAATGAATGCAGAGGATCTCAACTATGATTAAGACATAGTCTGTCAGATTGGAATAAAAGGGAAAATCCAAATATGTGTTGTCTGCATGAGACAAAAATATGAGGCTAAGACATCCACAGGCTGAAAGTGAAAGTATGGAAAATGATATTTCATAGAAATGGATTCTGAAAGCAAGCAGGAAAGCTACTTATACAGAGCAAAGCATATTACTAGCCAAAATTAATCAGAGGAGACAAAGAAGGTCATTTCATAAAGTTAAAGAGAACAAACTAGCAAGAAGATATGATGATAATAAATATTCATGCTCCAAATACTGGTGCACCTAATTACATGAAACAAATACTACTTGACATAAAGACTCAGAATCCAATACAATTCTATTGGTTGATTTCAATACACCTTTTTCACTAAATGATCATTCAGACATAAAATCAGAAGATTCTTCAGACCTAAAAAACACTATAAATAAAATTCACTTAACAGACCTGCATAGAATATGTCATTCAAAAATGATTATTCAAGGGCTGGAGCACAGTATCATACTTGTTGGGCATGTGTTAGGTCCCAGGTTCAGCCTCCAGAACCACTTACCCAACTAAGTGTTGGAGCAATGAAAACCAGATGAAAAACTAAATGAAATTGATTTATTCTTTCTCTCTCTCTCCTATTCTTCTCTGTCTCTTAAAAAACAAAACAAAACAAACAAAATACTCATTCAGTACATTTTCTCCTCAAGTTTTCATTGAACACTCACCTAATATACCATATTTTATGTCACAGAGCAGTTTTAAAAATGTAATAATAATAATATATGATCTGTTGCATCTTAATAGATCATAATAGAATAAAATTTTAAAATGATAGCAAGAAAAATTATAAACACTACATAAAAATATGGGAATGGAATAACACTCTTTTGAGCAACAAATATAGAAGAAATTAGAGGAGAGACTTTTAAATTCATAAAATCAAACAATAGAGATGCAATACATCAGACTCTCTGGGACATTAGGAAAGAGTTTCTAAGATAATAGCTACTTTAAAAAAAATCAAGACCTACCAAAGTTGAACAAGGAAGACAAAAAAAAAAAAAAACAACTAAATAGATCAGTAACAAGAAATGATATTAAAACAATAATAAAAAGTCTTCCAAGAGAGAAAAGTACAGAATTAGACACATTCTCAGCTTAATCTATTAGATATCAAAGCAGGAAATAATGCTAATGTTTCTCAAAATATTCCATAAAATCTAAAGAGTGAATACTCCCAAATTCATTCTATAAGCCAGTATCACCCTGATAACCCAAACAAGATTAGGACATATCAAAAAAAGTAAACCAATATCACTGATGAAAAAAGACACAAAAAGCCTTAGTAAAATATTAGCAAACTTCATTAAAAAATACATTAAGAGGGATTGGAGAGGGTGGAAATGGTGGCTCAGTGGTATTGAACTTGCCTAGCATGTGTGAGGGTTTGAACCCTAGCACCACATGCACAAATAAATATAGTGTCTGAGCAATTAAAACCTAAATAAAATAAAATTGATTCTCTATTTCTCT
>PVKS010040969.1:0-16307 GCA_004027875.1 Aplodontia rufa
TCACATGGCCTTAGTTGCTCCAACACTCAGTTGTGTTCGTGGTGCTGGGGTTCGAACCCGGGTCCTCGAGTTTGCCAGGCAAGTGCCGAAACCACACTTTTGAGGAGGAACTAACACCTTTCCTTATTAAGTTATTTCAAGAAATTGAAAATAAGGGAACTCTCCCATCCACTTTTTATGAAGCAACCATAACTCTGATACCAAAACACGACAAGGATACATCAAAAAAAGAAAACTACAGACCGATATCCCTGATGAACCTGAATGAAAAAATCCCTAATAAAGTCCTAGCAAACTGTATTAAAAAACTTATAAAGAAGACAATCCATTATGATCAAGTGGGCTTCATCCTAGGTATGCAGGGCTGGTTCAACATATGCAAAATAATTAACGTAATTCACCACGTAAACAGAATCAAGGACAAAAACCATATGCTCATCTCTTTTGATGCAGAAAAGGCCTTTGATAAAATTCAGCACCCTTTTATGCTCAAAATTCTAGAGAAGATAGGGATCAAAGAAACATTTCTGAACTATGTAAAGGCTATATATGCTAAGCCCTCAGCTAGTACAATACTAAAGGGAGAAAAGCTGAGAGCATTTCCACTAAAATCAGGAACAAGACAAGGCTGTCTGCTCTCACCACTTTTATTCAATACTGTTCTTGAGACCCTAGCTGGAGCAATAAGGCAAGAGAAAGAATTCAAAGGAACAAAAATAGGAAGAGAGGAAGTCAAAGACTTCCTTTTTGCTGATGACATGATCCTGTATCTGAAAGATCTAAAAAAACTCCATCAGTAAACTGCTTGAACTTATAAACAGATTTAGCAAAGTGGCAGGCTACAAGATCAACACCCATAAATCAGTAGCTTTCCTATACACTAATAATAGTAGGACTGATGAAGAAATAAGGAAATCAGTCCCATTCACAATATCTTTGAAAAGAATAAAATACTTGGGAATTAACCTTACAAGGGAAATTAAAGATCTCTATAACAAAAATTATTGGTCATGAAGAATGAAATCCAAGATGACCTAAGAAGATGGAAAGATATTCCATGTTCTTGATTAGGCAGAATTAATATAATAAAATGATCATTCTACCAAAAGCTCTATATAGATTTAATGCAATCCCTATTAAGATACCTATGTCATTCTTTACAGACATAGAAAAAGGAAATCTCAAATTCATTTGGTACAATAAGAAACCTAGAATTGCCAAAACATTACTAAGCAAGAAAGATGAAACAGGCGGTTTTGCCATACCAGATCTAAAACTATACTATAGAGCTGTAGTAACAAAGACAGCATGGTACTGGTATCAAGATAGGAATGAAGAACAATGGAATAGAATAGAAGACCCTGAAACAAACCCTCAAATCTTTAAACAACTGATTTTTGATGAAGGGGGACAAAATATTGCATGCAGGAGAGACAGCCTTTTCAACAAATGGTGGTGGACAAACTGGACAGCCACTTGCAGAAAGTTGAAATTAGACCCATATTTTTCTCCTTGCACGAGAATCAAATCAAAATGGATTAAGGATCTAGGAATTAAACCAGCTACCTTGCAAATGATGGGAGACAAATTAGGTCCAACACCTCAGCATTTGGAAGTAGGCAAAGACTTTCTCAATATGTCTAGTAAAGTAAAGGAAGTAAAGTCAAAAATCAGTGAATGGGATGTCTTAAAGCTAAAAAGCTTTTGCACTGCCAAGGAAATAATCAAATTAGTCAAGAGGTTTCCTACAGAATTGGAGAGAATCATGGACTATGATTCTTCTGAAAGGGGCCTCATATCCAGAATCTACAAAATTCTCAAAAATCTCAACTACAAAAACACAAACAACCCAATCAATAGCATGGGCCAAAGAGCTAAATATAAACTTCTCAACAGAGGACATTGATCAAGCCAATGAATACATGAGAAAGTGCTCTAAATCATTAGTAATCAGAGAAATGCAAACAAAAACTACATTAAGATATCACCTCACACCAGTCAGATTGGCAAAAATGAAGAAAATAAACAATAATAGATGCTGGAGGGGTTGTGGAGAGATAGGCAAACTAGCACATTGCTGGTGGAACTGCAGACTGGTACAACCCCTCTGGAAAGCAGTATGGAGAATCCTCAAAAAACTAGGGATGAGCCCACCATATGATCCTGCTATTCCTCTCCTGAGTATTTTTCCAGGGGATTTACAATCAGCACATTATAGTTACACAGCAAAATCAATGTTCATAGCAGCTTAATTTATAATAGATAGATTATGGAAGCAACCCAGATGTCCTTCACTGGATGAATGGATCCAAAAACTGGTACATATATACCATGGAGTTTTACTCAGCAATTAGAAACAATGATATTGCAACCTTTGTAGGTAAATGGATGGCTAGGGAAGAAATTATGCTGAGTGAAATAAGCATAACCCAGAGAACCAAGGGTTGAATGTCTCCACTCATCTGTGGAGGCTGGAGCTAGACCCTTTCCATTGAGAGAGGAGGTTTATTATCATGTTTTAAATCCTGATAAGGTATAATGTCATACAACCTAAGGCAGTTGTAGAGATGTACTTGGAAGGAGGGGGATGGAGGGATATAGATGGGTAATTGTGGGGGCTCTTAGGGGTAAATCTAATTTTCAGAACTTATGTAATATATTATTTCATTAGAAGCTTAATTGATTGTTCAACAAATAAATTTCTGAATAAAGAAGAAGAAAAAAAACTTAATCAGTGATATTATTGCAGAAAATTCCCCAAATCTTGGGAAAGACTTGGACGTCTAGATATAGAGGGCACAGAGAAGCCCAAATAGACATGGTCTCTTCACAATAGAACAAAGAAGGAACATTAAAAGCTACAAGGGTGAAATGCCAAGTCACATTTAAAGGCAAACCCATCAGAATAACATTAGATTTTTTTAGAGAAACTCTAAAGGCCAGGATGTTGTATGTCAAGACTTGAAAGAAAATAGCTTCAAACTAGATTACTATAGTCATCAAAGTTATCCTTCAGAATCAAAATAGATATAAATACTGTCAATGGTTAGTGTAAACTAAAATGATTCATGACCACTACACCAGCACTGCAGAAGATACTCAAGGGAATTTTATATCCAGAAGATAAAGGTAAACACAATCATCAGAGTACAGGAAAGAATAAATCTCACTAGAAGAGTAGATAAACAATTAAGAATTAGAAAGAATCAAACATTATTAACATGGAAAACCATCAAACCTCTAAGATGACTAAGAGAGGAAGTAATGAACACAGAATATTGAAAACAATGAGAAGAAAAAAATGACTAGAACACATATATTTCTTTTAATAATAATCATGAGTGCAAATGGTCTTAATTCTCCAAATAAAAGACATAGATGGACTGATTGGATTAAAAAACAGGATCCAACAATATGCTGCCCGTAAGAAACTCAACTTAATGGCAAAGGCATACAGACTAAAAATGGATGGAAAGTGATATTTCAAGAAAATGGAATCTGAAAGCAAGTAGAAGTAGTTATATATAACCAAACAGAATTTAATTCAAATGAGTTAGAAAAGATAAAATAGGTAACATATATAGTAAAAGTGAATAATTTTTCAAGCATATATAATTATAAATACATATGCACTTAAGACTGGACTACAACATTTAGTAAGACAAACACTATTGGATATAAAGGGAGAGATAGTCCTAATAAAATAACAGTGGGTGACTTTGATATACTATCCTCACAAACAGATAATCCAGACAAAATATCAACAAAAAAATCAGAGTTGAATCACCCTTAGATCAAATGGACTTAATAAACATATATAGAATATTTCATGTAACAGTTACAGAATACACATTCTTTTCATCAGCACATGGAACTTTTTCTAAAATAGATTATATTAGTCCATAAACCAAGTCTTCACAATAAGAAATAATTTCTTTTTTTTTTTTTTTTAAAGAGAGAGGGACAGTGAGAGAGACAGAGAAAGAGAGAAACAACTTTATTTAGTTTTTCACATGACCTTCGTTGCTCCAACACTTAGTTGTGTACGTGGTGCTGGGGTTTGAACCCGGGTCCTTGTGCTTGCCAGGCAAGCGCCGAATCCACTGAGCCACCGCTCCAGCCCCAAGAAATAATTTCTTGAATCTTCTCAGATCATAACATATTGAAACTAGAATTCAACAAAAAGAGAAACTCTAGAAACTGTACAAATACATGCAGGTCAAACAAGACATTTTTGAATGAATAGTAGATCATTAATGAAATTGGGAGAAATCTAAAAAATTCCTTGAATCAAGTGAAAGTGGGAACATAACATACCAGACTCTTTGGGATACAATGAAAGAGGTATTAAGAGGGAAGTTTAGAATTATGAGTCCCCACCTTTAAAAAAAGGAGAAATCTTAAATAAATAACTGAATATGAATCTCGAGGTCTTATAAAAAGAAGAACAAACTACACTCAAAATCAGCAAAAGGGAAGAAATAGTAAAGATCAGAGTAGAAATAAGTAAAGTAGAAAATAAAAGAACAGTACAAAGAATCAATGAAACAACTGAATTGTTTGCAAAGACAAATATAATTAAAACCTTAACTAAACTAACCTAAAACCTGAATAAATAAAACTGGAGATTAAAATGGGGGATACAACAACAGATACTGAAATCCGTAGGATCATTAGGGAATATTTTGAAAAACTATATGACAGTGAACTGGAAAATCTAGAAGAAAGGGACAAATTTCTGGACACATGTGGCCTACCAAAATGGAATCAAGAAGATATAAGAAACAAAATTGGTCAATAATAAGCAATGAGATTGAAGCAGAAATAAGTCTCCCAACAAAGAAAAGCCCAGGACTGGATAGATTCACTGTTGAATTTTGCCAGACTTTTAAAGAATAACTAATACCAATGTTCCCCAAACCATTCCATAAAATAGAAACGGAAGGAACCTTTCCAAACTAATTCTACAAAACTAATATTACCCTGATATCAAAACCTGATAAAGACAGAACAAAAAGAGAAAATAGAGCAATATCTTTGATGAACATAGATGCAAAAGTCCTCAAAAATGTTTTCAAATTTAATATTAAAAAGATCACAAATCAACATCAAGTTGGTTTTATTCTAGGTGTAAAAGGATAGTTCTACATAGGCAAATAAATAAAGGTAATACAGTGAATAAATGGAATCAAGGATAAAAATCACATGACCATCCCAAGAGATGCAGATAAAACCTTTGATACAACAACATACCTTCATGAGAAAAGCATGAATAAATTTGTTATAGAAGAAACATACCTTAACATAATAAAGGGTACATATAAGACCATAGTCAACATCATACTGAATGGGGAAAAAGGGAAAATATTTTCTCTAAGATCAGGAAGAAGACAAGGATCTTATTCTTACTTGAAATTTTACTGAGCACAATTAGGCAAGAGAAAGAAATAAAAGGGAAACAAATAGGAAAGAAGAAGTCAAATTATATGTTTGTAGATGATATGATTCTATATCTAGAAAACCCTAAAGACTCAATTAAAAAACTCACAGACCTGGTTAACTAAGCAATGTACTAGGATACAAAACCAATATAAAAAATCTATAGCATTTCTATACACCAATAATGAATTTACTGGGAAAGAAATCAGGAAAGCAATCTCATTCACAATAGCTTCCATAAATAACCAACCAACCAACCAGCCAACGTAGGAAAAAATGTAAACAAAGAGGTGAAAAACCTCTCCAGTGAAAGTAACAAAACACTGAGGAGAGGAAACTGAAGGGACTAGAAGATAGAAAGACCTTCATGTTTATGGTCTGGAAGGATTAATATTGTTAAAATGGCCATACTACTGAAAGTGATTTATAGATTTGACACAAACCCCATCAAAATACCAGTGACATTCTTCACAGGACTAATGAAAAAAAAAAAAACAAACAACTAACCCTAGAATTCATAATAGAAGCACAGATCCTAAACAGCCAAGGCAATCTGAGAAAAAAGAGCAATGCTGAAGGCATCACAACACCTGATTTCAAAAAACACTGCAGGGCTGTAGTAACAAAAACAGCATGGCACACTGACCAGCGGAACAGAATAGAGAACCCAGACATAAAACCACACATCTATAGCCAAGTGATTCTTGACAGAGTTGCCAAAAATGTACACTAGAAAAAGACAGCTTTTTATAAAAATGAAACTATACCCCTATATCTCACCCTGTATAAAAACCAACCTAAAATGGATAGAGGACATCAGCATAAGACCTAAAATCATTAAACTGCCAAAAGAAAATATAGAGGATACTCTTTCAGATATTGGTACAGGCAATGATTTCCTGAATAGAACTTCAATACCTTTGGAAATGAAAGCAAGATTTGAAAAGTAGAATTATATCAATTTAAAAGGCTTCTGCGCAGGAAAGGAAACAACTAACATAATGGGAGAAAATCTTTACCAGCTATTCATCTGACAGAGCTTAATATCCAGAGTATATAAAACTCAAAAAATGTAACAAACAAACAAAAAATCCAATAAAAAATGGGCAAATGATCTGAACAAATACTTCTCACAAGAAGTAGAAATGTCCAATGAAAATATGAATGCTCAATATCTTTAGCCTTCAGGGAATGCAAACCAAATCTTCAATGAGTTCCATCTTACCCCCATCAGAATAACTATTATCAAAAACAAAAAATAACAAATAACGAATGCTGGTGAGGATGTGTATAAGAAGGAAAGCTTATCCGCTGTTGTTGAGGATATAAAATGGTACAGTCACTATGGAAAACAATATGATGTGTCACAAAAAACTAAAAATGGAACTACTGTATGATCCTGCTTTACCACTCTTAGATATTCATCCAAAGGAAATGAAGTGAACACTTAAATGAGGTCCATGCATACCCATGTTCATTGTAGCACTATTCACAGTGGAACTGGCCAAGTTAGCATCAATAGATGAATGGACAAAGAAAATATGGCACACATATATAGTGGGGTATTACACAGCCATAAAGAAGGATGAAATCATATCATTTGCAGAAAAATGGATGGAATTGGAGAATATCATGTTAATCAAAATAAGGCAGATGCAAAAAGGCAAGTATTGCATATTTTCTTTCATATATGAATATTAAAAAAGGACTTGGAAGTAGAAGAGGGACTGTAAGAGCATGATATATGATCTATTCATGTATGGAAGTATCAGTGAAACCCATAAATTTGTAATATGTGTTAATAATTACAATTTTAAAAAGAAAAAGGAATATGCTTTTGGTAGGAAATTCTACCAGATGAGGTTCTTAATAAGGACTTAATACGGTTCTTCTCTAGGCAACTTTAGAAACTGAGAGAGTACAGGTGAGAAACTGGAGTAATGAAATGTACAAAAGAAGGGAGAGTCAGATACATGGCCCCAGTCACTCACAGGGAAGGAGAAAAGTAAGCAAACGGTCTCTAAGAGGTCATTTCTGCCATCAGGTGGGAAATGCTCCCTGCCATGCAGGTAGAAGTCAAGGTTAAGTCATGAACTAGTATCTATCTTGAGCTTCTTTCTCCTGGCAGTTTGTTTCCTGCCCTCAGGGTTCCTCTGAGATGGCTAAGGAACTCTCACTGGGTTGCAGAATCTTCCCAAGCTCTGGACCTTTTCTCTACTCTTTCTTAACCATCAGAACTTACCCAGTCTCCACCTTTTTCTCTCAAGACACCTGTTTCTATGAATTGACAAAGGAACTAATTTGTTTCCTCAAGTAGAGTAATTGCTGTTGCAGGATCGGCTAGCTAAGGGTTGCCTTGCTGATTGCATATATGTGCAGGTCAATTAACATACAGCAAATGAATGAATGGCTGCTTTCATTTTGCCAGGCCCTGAGCCAGATGCAGCAGAGTGTGGTGGAGCAACACACAGGCTTCGGAGACAGACACTCTAAAGACGGAATTGAATCCTCAGTTTCCTAGCCACATGCCCGAGAGAATATCTCCTCTGGACCTTGGATTCTTCACTTGTAAGAATAGATTTTTTCATTCTGTTTCCTCTATAAAACAGAAATAATACTGCCTACGTTGAATGGTTGATTTTAGGAAAAGCTAAGGCGCAGGGATGTAAGGTGGCATAACAAAGTCACCTTGCTTGGAAGTTTCAGAGCCTACGTTTAAATCCAGGCACTGTCTTCCTGTTCTTAACCAACTCACTAAGTCATCCAGGGGGTCAGATGCTTCCATCCATAGCCCCTCACAGTGGTGAAACACTGATTTCATTCATCTCCTTCAACCCTCACTGCATTTCTGTGCAGTACAGGAAAGTTGAAGCCCAGAGATAGTGGCATTGGCCCAAACGTAGTTATTAATCAGTTAGGCTCTTAAATCAAATGCAGGATTTATGGCCACAAAGGTAAATATAAGAGAGAGAGTCAGGCCTGGATCCAGGGTAGGTTCCTGCATCTTTACTATTTATCCAAGTGGTCTTTTTGTATTTTAAAACGTCAGTAAATCTAAAACCTGGGTAGGTGTTATCAGATAGTTGAGAAATTGAGAGTGAAGGCAAGAGTTCAATGAGTAGGTTCGAAGCCCTTACCGTGGGGCCACTGGTCAATTATCTCTTACCAAGTGGTGCTATCAGCCCAGGGTAAAACAAATTAGATTTTTAAGAAGGTGCAAAATTGCTACTACAAAATCAGATAAGCCTACTGCAGGTTGGGAATAAGTTCTATCATAGAAATACCATCCTGCCTGATATCAAAAGGAGCCAAGAAACCACGCCAAGAGTTTCTTGGATGAAAACTGACATTTTGTGCTGCGGAGACAGAAGCAGAAGCACTGACTGGAGAATTATATTATGAAGAGTTCTAAAATATTTATCATCATTTTAGGTCATTTATTCATTTACCTCTTTAATGCTCATTTCTTTTGTGCCACTGGGTAGAGCTTAAAAGCAAAGAATAAAAAATCACTTTATTTTCTATACATAATAGGAAACAGAAAGCTTCCTCTGTTCCTTAGTATGAAAAAGAAAAGCGTTTATGAGAAATATCAGAACACTAAAATGTTCTTTCAGAAATGTAGCTTTTGTCATTAATAAGCATACTAGATATATTTGACTAGGTTATGAATTTTTACTTTTTTTGGTAATTTCCTGCAACTTGAAGGTTTCAAAAGGGGAAAAATGCTGATAAGAACAATTAAAACTGCCACTGCTTCACTGTATCAGATGAACCCATTATGCTTCTCTCTAGATCTGCACTTTAGCGGAGTGCACACCTGTCTCCTGGAAGACGATCAGGGCAATGACCATGTCTTAATGTTCACCTGGCGATTTTAGCACCTGTCAGAGCTCAGAAAATGTGTACCAAACAGCACTCAATTTTAAATTGATGATCTGCTCATAGAATGCTCCTCCTGCCCACACAAAATTCAGTGTTTCAAGTTTATCAATTATATGAAAAGTATCGTTTTCTAATGGTATCAAAGACATACAGAGTTAAAGAAAAAGCAAGTCATATTTCCCTGGTCAGAACTGATTTCCAAGATGCTCTCTATTTGGCTTATATAATAATAAAAGGTGTTTTTTGAAGTATCACTTCTATTTCTCAGGCTTGAAGGATACTTTTGTAATTGTCCTCATAGCTTTCTTCTATTTTGGCTCTGAATCCAGAGACATGAAAGAATTTTGACTCAGTTACTGCTTAATACTGCACAAACCCAAGAGAGAAGACTATTATATAAGTTAATGTGTATTTTAAGGTTTTTTTTTTCTCCATAGCGAATACCTAGATGCCACCTTCCAATCTTATGAAAAGTACTAAAACCCAGTGTGTGGGAAAGAGGTCCCCCTACTTGCTCTGTATTTCTTTTAAGTAGAAAAAAAATAAAAGCAGTTGATTAAGGGTTAGCAATTTTCTTTTCTTTCTTTACATGTACTTGTAATTCATTTAATGCAGGAAGTGGGCTGAGTTTTCTTGTTCTTTCCAATTCAACTGTCAGAGAGCTTTCTTGCCTGCCTGCTATGGTTACCATGGCAACAGAATGATGGTGGCAGTAATATGATCTCATGTGCCTTGTGTCAATAACATCAGATCATCATGCTTGAAGATAATTTTGACAATAAGTTTCAGTTGTAGGTTCAGGATTAGTTAGCATTTGATTGATTTATCAGAAATACTGAGCAATTATAGCTCTAAACTAATAAAACCATGTTTTCAAAGATTAGCATTTACTGCAATCATATAACAACAGATCAAATCTTATGTTCCATGACATTCTAACATTTGTAAAGTGCTTTCATATAATGTAACTATTTCAATTGTCATTAAGTGGTACAGCTATTACTATCCCCATCTTATAGAAGATGAAATAAAGGTTTGTGTAATGTGCTTGTGTAAGGTAGCAAGCAACTCTGAAAGGAAGATAAAATTTCAACTTGGGGCTTCTGGCATCAGAGTTGCAGAGAGGGTATTAGGAAAATGTTCTTATGTGCACAGATTAGACCCTGGACTTTCTGGATTAAAAACCAATTGAAATGTGTCTGGTTAGTCACAACTACTGGTTTGAAAACAATAGTATTCTACATTTGAGTGATGCTTCATATTGATACCATAGGTATGGGATGCATAGCTATCAGAAATACCTATGCATGAACACAAGCTTCTTCTCTTTGCCCATTGTCCATAGCCTTGTGTTTTATTTATTATTATTTGCATTTATTTTTCCATTGTGAGTTCCTTGAAGGCACGGATTGTATTTTTCATTCTTGGTAAGTCCCTGTTCCTGGCGTAGTACCTGATTTGTAATATACACCATAAATTCTTGTTACTTGTTAAATTAAACTCATCTGACACCCACATATTCCCATGAGGTAGGTACAGCTGTCACTATGATCCACCATTTAACAAAAGAGAAAATAGAAGTCACATACATAATCATAGTACATTTAATTCTTCCTGTCCTCAGTTATATTCTCTTTCCATATCATCCTGTTTACTTTTTTCCTTCATTTATTCCTCCACTTGGTCTTTTATTCACTCAAAACAATTATTGGTTGCTCCTTATATATATCATTCTATATGCTGGCATACAAAGATAAATAAGACACAGTCCTTACTACCAAAGGGCTAACAGATATTGCAAATAGTTTTCTGCATAGGCAACAAGATAAAATAAAACCTTACATGGAACCTTGAGTATGCATTAGATTATGTCTCAAATGAATCAGCTCTTTCAAAAAGTGTCTTCAAAATAGGTTTCAAATCCTTTAACATAAGACTTTAGAACTTTTACACAAGCCTTAAGCCATCACCAATATAGGGTGATTACTAATTCTGCATTGATTTTTTTTCCCTTGAGCATGAAATCAGCATTTTGAACTTCTCACAGACTTCTAAACTTACATGTCTGAGAGGAAATCCAGTATCTAACCTAAACAAAGGGAAGCTTGCAGGAAAAAGGCAGATGATTAAGATTAGATTTTGGACTCCATCACTGGACATGTCATTTTGGTCTTGGCTCTTCCATTTGATAGGACTTTGGATCTTGTTTAGGTGTTTCTTCCTTTGTACCAGGCACAAAACACAGTACTCTAAATACTTCTTGATGGAATGGATTAATGAATCAATAGTCAAAGAGACTGAAAAACAATAACATAAACTAGTGACACCTGAAACAGTATTAGCATTAGGAAGTACTCAGTAAATACTTTTAAATGGATGAATAGGATAAATGAATATGATTAGATCTCTTTTTCAAAAATGTACAAAATGAGGGGAAATTTTTAAATTAGCTTTACTTCTCCTTCTTCAGTCTCCACACCCTACAATTGATTTTATTTCACCTCTACAGTGTCCTGAACTTGTGCCTTTCTCTGTATCTAATCCCAGGTTCTGGCCCAGCCCGCACCCTTTCTTACCTAGGCTCTTTCAGGCAGGCCTTTGACTGAATTCCCTCTCTTCCCAGGATCTCCTTGTCCAAGATATTATCCTAACTGTAACTTTAAAAATTATAACTAAGATTGCATGACTATTATGACTATAAATTTTGTATTTTTACATTTTAATTATGAAACTTTTTAAAATGGCAATCAAGATCTTTCAAAAGGTGATCTTCAGTTACATCTGTAGTCAGTCATTCCTTCCCATACATTCTAAGGTAAAGGTTTCCAATCCTCCAATGCATTTTTGTACTTCTGAGTTTTTGCCTTCACCACTAGTTAGTGAATTGGTAGTAGCTTTGAACAGTTTGCTGCACACTTTGCAGTTTGTGAAGAATTCACATGTGTATATACTGAGACGTCACAATGATCCAATGCAGAGATAGTACATCATTTTCATCTTACTTATTAGGAAATCGAAAATCCAAGAGGTTCGATGATTCTAATTCTTATAACTTTTATGAGAAATATGTTGGGAAACACTTCTGTCTGTGCTGTCATTGAACAATGGAATACTTAAATCAAAATCTTTAAAATAATATCTGTGATTTCAGCATGTTAATGATTGCCATTTGCTCAGCTCTTTAGTACAGAGGCTAATAATGATAACTGTGAGGATACGCTACCTGGGTAGGAATCCTGACTCATTCTGTTTCCTAGCTGTGGAGCTTTGGAAAAGTTATGTCACTTCTTTGTTCTTCAATTTCCTCATTAAAATGGGTAATCAACAGCCTCTACTGCATAGGATTCCTATAAGGATTTCATGAGTTCTATATGTAGAAAGTGCTAGAATAATATCTGACACAATCTCTTATATGTTGTTGTTACTCTCAAAGACACAATGTAAACATTTTGGAATGTTCCCTAACCCTGAAAAGCAAAATTAATTGCTTCCTTATTGGTGCTCCAGTAACATCTGATTTGTATCATCTACATAGTGGACACAACAGCTGCTTCAGGGTGTTGGCTCAGGATAGACTCAAATATATGAATTTACTCATTAGGGCCAGTCATTCATTTTCTCTATGTCAGTTTACCACCTTAAATGCCCACCTAATAACAGTATTTATGTTGTTGCATTGTGTGGTGATCATTTTACTAACTAGAATACATAAGATGTTTAATGCTTGACATAGAATAAGTGCTCAATAAAGTTTAGCAATTATCATTGTTACTCAAATGTTTTACACATGATATTTTGGGCTAAAATCTTCTTTTTGCTATAATTATTTCTATATTTATTCTTTATACAGAATAGATTTTAAAAATTAAACATTTGTGTTTTGTTTGTCTTTGTGGTGCTTGGGATTGAACTCAGGGCCTCACCATGCTAGACAAATGTTTTATCACTGAGCCACTCCCCCAGCCCTAAAAATAAACATCTGAATACACAGGATTTTTTAAAAAAATGGTTTGGTATAAAGATAAAATTTGATCTTGGTAGAGAAAATTCCAAATTTTAAGTTGATGTATATTAGGACTCCAATGCAAAAACATTAAATTCTAGCAAAAGCTATCTGTAAAAATGTCTAAGTATTGTATAATAGTAATCTGGTGGTTGTGAGAAAATCATGAATGTAACACAAAAAAAATTGGGTTTAGATTTTAAAAATGGTATTATCTCGCTCAGAAATGAAGCAAGATTATAGGTGACTTTATAACACTAAAAAGCTTGAAAATTTTCTTTTGTACGTTGATATATCCCAGGAAGGAACAGAGCTGGTTTCACTGTATATGAGAATATTTTAATGCAGCACAATTTTTCATTAGGTAGCATTACATAGTGCCATTTCCTGAAAGAGTGACTATACAGTATCTAGTGCTAAATTCGGTAGCAAACGCAAATCTTTTCACTTTCATAAAGAGTATTTAGGAATGACCTTAATAGTCTGTATAACAAATTGAAATATAATATTAAATGCTGCAATGCTGTGAGCCCACCCACCCATCAGACTGCAGCTAAACTGCTGTTCATATGTTTGAATAATGTATTATGCTTATTTCTAGTTCACTATCAAAAATACCTGCACACACACAAGAAAGGATAGAAGAAAATGAATGAGCAGTCAAAAATGATTGTAGGCAACTTTAACAATATAAGATCAGAAATTTTCACCTTGGAAATTATTAATCATCTATTATTAGGATTTAAGGGCTGGCAGGGGTAAAGAATTCCCTAGGATTCTCTTATGTATGTCCAGAGGTGTTGAATCCAAGTTTTTGCTCTCAGGTAATGACCATAAAGTGACAAGACCATTACAGCAGCCAACATTCACTGGGCAGTTACTTTATGCCAGCACTTAGGCAAAACTTGAGCTTCTGCAGCAGGCTCAATAATGGTCCCCACCGGTATCTGGACTTAATCTCTGGAATTTATAAATGTTACCTTATTTGGAAAAAGGATCTTTGCAGATGTGATTAATTTAAGGATTTTGAGAAGGGGAGATTACTTGGATTATCTGTATGGCCCCTAAATCTAAACACATGTATCAACTGGGAGATTTGGCAGGCTTTGTGGGAGGAGGTTATATGACCACATAGGCAGAGATTAAAGTGGTCACAAGTTCAGTTGTGTGGAGAGCTGCCAGAAGCCAGTGGAAGCAAGGAGAATATTCTCAGAACATCTATAGGAAGTGTGGTCCTGCCAATACCTTGATTTAGGGCCTACTCATACTGATTTCAGATTCCCTGGCCTCCAGAACCTTGAGGGAATAAATTGTTTTAAGACAGTAAATTTATTGTAATTTGTTACAGCCATCACAAGAAACTCAATTAAGCATCTAACCACTGAATTAAAATATGAGTATACTGCTGAACTTTGGTTCATTCCTTCAGAAGCTTCTCCCACTTTTGATTTCTTTGTTCTGTGGGGGCTGCTTCTGGTAAAAGCAGCAAGGCATCCTTCAGATGCTGAGTGTCACCTGCTGACATTTGTGCAAAATCACTCCCATTGTCAGTCCTACCTACTTACCAGTCAGGATTGACACAGGGAACAGTGAGTCAGGGTCGGCCTTGAATGCCTTGTTTTTCTCTCATGGACTTTCTTAAATATACAACTATGAATGCTGTTATTTAGTATGTCTCTTTTCCTATATAAACTCATTTATTTATACAGTTTGGATTCATTAATAATTTTTAAAACATTTATGGATGTAATGAATACATTGAATAATGGGTTTCTTTTTGCCAGGAAAATTTAAGAACTTATTATATGCATGGCATTGGCTTAGAACTAGAGATTTGATGATATACATGAGACATTTCTTGATCTCACTTAAATTCTTGTTGAGATGAATAGCAATATTTTCACATCACAAACAGCAGAAGCAAGGTGTAGAAATGCCACAGGGGGAGGATGGTGACAAGGCTGACATTCAGATTTCTGGCTTAGATGATTGAAAAAATAGTGATGCCTTTCACTGATATGGAAAGCACAGGAGAAGCAACAGAGTTGGGGAGGATGATGGGTTTAAAGTATCTGTGGAGTATCTATATTGAAAAATAGCTCTGGCATTTAGGAAGTGAGATCTAGTATGAAGTTATAGGTTTAGGGATAATCTGGCCAGAGTGATAATGAAAGGAATGAAACTGATTACCCTTGGAACACTGTGTAGGGGGAGAAGAAAAGAGAGGCTTGGGAAAAGCACAGGATTATTAAAGTATATGTATATGTAGAAGGAATGATAATGAAATCAGTTTGAGATTTAAAGGGGTCTGATGGTAGAGGCAATGAAAGTCAACTGGGTTTACCCAATTAGAATAGCTTTGAAAGTTTGGACTTTTTGGTTTTATATGCACTGAGTAACAGAAGTTTTGACTAGCTGACTGATAGGATTATGTTTTTGCTCCATAATGGAGATCCAGGGTAGTATGCAGGATGGACATTAGAGAAGGAAGACTGAGAGAGAAGAGTTCAGTTGGCAGGTTAATGCGATAATCGAAAAAAACAAGGGCCTGTATATATTTTCCCCCCTGAAGGCACTAAATAAAGTTGGCATCAAAGGCACACATTGGAGTATTTATTTCTGCATTAAAGGTTTTGTATTTAATTGGTAAAGGTGGAAAGAGAAGAAATTAACATAGCATGAGAAAAAAAAATTGGTGTATGGCATGACCCAGTTTATTTACGGAGAACTTTGAGGAAATAGGATGGCAAGATGTGACGTGATGTGTCTTGGCAGTTGAGAACAAAGTTAATAATAACCATCTCTGTAGCTGAACAGTGGCCACTCGCTGAGTGAGTTGTTAAGGGCCACCAAGAAGTGAATGAAAAGAATTATTCCTTTGTTCCCTTTATGGAGATGCTGACAGATGAAGTGAGTTCAACTCAAAGAACAACGAAGCCCAAATGAAACAGTTTTTCTTTGTGATATGCTTCTTTTTTTT